>CABHPP010144622.1:21594-44651 GCA_902168425.1 Peromyscus attwateri | reverse complement strand
TCTCTCTCTCTCTCTCACACACACACACACACACACACACACACACAGGTTTGTCTTCTCTGACAAGTCTAGGGCTGTGCTTCAACCAACTGGAGAGCCCCGCATTGCCACCAAATCTGTGAAGGCTGGGTTGTATGAGCAGTGTGAATTGTGCATAACCCTAAGAAGTTGATAGAAGAATCGAACCACTTCGTCAGTGTAGACTCAGACATCCAGATCTAAGGTCCACCGCTGTCCCCTTTATTCAGGAAGACCTGACGAACAGCATCTTCATTCTTCAGTGACTGTACCAGAAGCCCTGGGAAAATGTCACAGATGGCTTACAACGTGTCATTTGTCACTGTCTTAGAAAATTTTTTGGGAACTTAAGAGTTCTGTGAACATATAGAGTAAATTTTATTTTTAACAGTGAAAAGATTTTCCTAAGACAGTTTTCACCTAACAACCGCTGCCTTATTGAAGAGAACTCAGGATTATTTCAAAGGACTTTCAAAAGAGAGTTGAAGTTTTCATATCACCACAGATGTCTTGTTTACAAAGGAAACACTTATCCACATCTAAAGCCATGATAGCCAGGGGCGAGTAGCCAGTATACTTCATGGTTATCATACACACAGGTGCCACGAGCCAGGAGAGAGGCTCACCCGAGTCTGCCGGTGGCTCTAATGTGGACTTCTAGCTTCCAGACACATGAGTGCAATAGTAGTTAATCTTGATTGTAAACTTCTGTGGGATATAGAATCACCATGGAAACAAACTTCTGAGCTTGGTTGTGGGGGATTACTTAGATTAGGTGACTAAAGTGGGAACATTCAACCTCAATTTGGGTGACACTGGATGGAATAAAATGGAGAAATCTATCTGGGCATGAACATTCATCACTCTGCTGCATCCTGGCTGCAGATGTGACTAGCCACCACCTGCTCCTGCTAACCACACCTTCCCACCACAATGGACTGCACCCTCAAACTGTGATGGGCAGCAAGGTTTGGGGCTGCATGATTTGGACAAGTTCCCTGTACAGCCACAGGCCTGTTAGAGTAGAGACTTTCTATTTGGCTTTAAATGTGTTCATATATTCTTTGGCAGAGATACCCTGCAACATCCTGGAGGCCCCAGTGAGATTCCAAGAGACACTGGGGGGCCTTGGATCCCCTGGCCTGATAGCATGGGGATGGACAGTTCTTAGAGGGTATGTACCCTGAGACATTCCAAGGCCTCAGGAATTTTTTTCCATCTCTGCCACTGTTGACCTAGAGGTTTCTGATGCCTCCACCCTAAATAGGAAACTACAGAAAGTCTCCTGAATCTGTTTCCTCTGAAGTGAGTCTATTTATGGCACCTTCTGCATAGAATATTTGGAAAGCCTGCATGCATCCCTAATTCTAGTGTCTGGGACCCATGTGAGACTTCACCAGACCCCTTGGTTTTAAGTTTGTGTGGTGACTACCCCTGGTCATCTTTATGGTTGTTTGTGTGTCTCTGGACATTCTGTAGGTTGGAGAACATATCTATAATGGAGTCAGGAGTCCCAAGCAGTCCCAAGATACCATTGAAGTGCATGTTAAAACATTCCAAGGGGTGTGTTATAGACCAGGATGGGTATAGTGTCCATTTCATGACTGGAAAACTCTGGGCTTTCTGTGAAATTGATTGGCCCTCTTTTGGAGTTAGGTGGCCCAGTGAAGGTTTCCTGGTCCCACAGACAGCTCAGGCCACCTGGAATGTGGTGACTGGAGACCTCAGTCACCCTGACCAGTTTCCCTAAATTGACTAGTGGCTTTCTCTGGTGCAAGACCCACCCCCTGGCTTAGGACTTAGGACCTGAGTCTCCTTGCTGGGGACCCAAATCATCTTGGTTCAGCTAGGTCACTCAGAGAAACTCAAACCTACACTGTTTTTCTGAAGGAGGAGGCTGACTTTCCCTCTCTGTATGTCCAGGTGCAGTGCCCAGGGAGGGGAAATACTTCCCCTGGCCTTGCAGGGGGCTGGTTTCTTCTGCCTCAGCTCCCCTCTTCCTTCCACACAGTTATGACTCTGGAGGCTCCAGGAGGAATTTCCCTGGGGCAGAGGCAGTCCCCATTCTCCTTTTAAGGGAGGCTCTCACGGTGGGCTCAAGACTGAGAAGTTCCTTCCCCTCCCCTTCTCTATCCCCTTTCATGATTTGTGTCATTTTTCCAACCCATGATCCATATTAGTGGAAAACTCAGAACCCACCATTCTCGGAAAAACCTCAGGCTCTCGTTAGGCTCCTAGAGGCGGTGTATGATACCCAACATCCAACCTGGGAGGACTGTCAACCGCTCCTAGCTACCCTCTTCATTGCTAAGGAGTGGGACAGAATCTGGCTTGAGAGTAGAAAAGCTGCCCTCTGGCCAAGCAGGGGTAACTACAGAAAGTTGCTACAGATACATAAAGTTGATCCGTATAAGATGGAAACAGGAATCATGACAGTGCCCAGGAAGACTGATAAGAAAGATCTCAGAAGAGGAAGCCAAAACGGCTGAAAATAAAAATAAATAAATAAATAAATAAATAAATAAGAGGCAAAACAACAACAAAAATATGCTTATTACAAGCGAAAAGGACACTAAAAAATAAATGCCCAAATCAGAAGAGGGAAAGATGCCCTGTCCTTCATTTGGGTGAAAATTGACGTGGCTGGAGCTCCATTCCACTGAACCCCCAGGGCCCAAGTGTCTTACTTAGCTAGGGTTTCTATCGCTCTGATGAGACACCATGACCATGGGAATTCTTATAAAGGAAAACGTTTCATTGGAACTGGCTTACAGGTTCAGAGGTTTAGCCCATTATCATCTCGGCGGGAAGCATGGCAACATACAGACAGACATAGTGCTGGAGAAGGAACCAAGAATTCTACATCTGGATTGGCAGGCAGCAGGAAGAGAGAGTGACTAGGCCTGGCTTGAACACCTGAAACCTCAAAGCCCACCCCCAGTAACACACTTCGTCCAACAAGGCCACACCTACTCCAACAAGGCCACACTTCCTAATAGGGCCACTCCCTATGAGCCTATGGGGGACATTTTCATTCAGACCACCACACTAGGGTAACATTAAAGGTGGGGGCCAAATCTATTAAATTTCTGGTTGACGACAGCTTATTCATTCCAGACAGAACCACTCTGACCAGCGATGTCTCGAGGGACAGCCATCCAATGGGTGACTGGACAGACCATTCCTCTTCCCTGGACAACCTCCTGGATGGTGGACTTGGAACAAGGTACTCTGACATACTTCTTAGTCATGTCAGACTGGCCCTATCCCCTAATTGGGAGGTGTTTATTACAAAACCGCAGAAAACCATGTCCTTTGGAGAGACCACCACCCATCGTACCTTGAGTCCCACTCAGCCCCCAACTCATTTTCTTGTGACCTGCATCCTGTCAGAGGAATATCTCCTCCAACCAAGTCCAACACCTGAATCTAGCATTCAAACTTTGGGATACCTTCAGAACTGGCAACAACAGTACCCTAGAGTCTGGGCTGAAAACAACCCACCAGGATTGGCCAAGCACCAGTTGTCACCCAATTACTAACTGCTACCTCATTATGGATCAAACAGTATCCTATGAGCTGGGAAGCCAAACAGGGGACTACCAAACACATTAGCAGGCTACAGTATCTTCATCCCATGTCATTTTCCCTAGGAATGTCCCTGGCTCCTGGTCCTAAAGCTGGGCACCCAAAATGACCAGCCAGTACAGGATTTCAGAATGGTCAACAAGTAGATAGAGATCATCCACCCCATGGTTCCTAACCCCCACACCCTCCTGAGTCTCCTGCCCTCCAGAAAAGCAAGTATATACAGTTCTTGACGTAAAGGATATCTTTTTTTTTTTTTTTTTTTTGCCTCCATGTGGCACCTATAAGCCAACCCATTTTTGCCTTTGAATGGACTGGTTCTGAGAGAGGATTTATAGGCCAACAGACCTGGACTAGGTTGCCACAAGAGTTTAACCCCGCCCCCCCCCCACACACACACTTTGATGAGGCCTTAAATGCTGACCTCCTGACTTTTCAACAAACATATCTGGAGGACATCCTGTTTCTGAATGTGATGACTTCCTCATAGCTTCAAAAACAGAGAAAAACTTCAAAAGGCCACAAGAGTCCTACTAAAGACACTACAGGCCTAGGGTACCAGGCTCAGCCCAAAGGGCCCAACTGTGTGTACCCTGTGTCACCTACTTGGGGTACAATTGAAAGGAGGAAAATGAACAACATACTGGAGCCAAATCTCAGAGATCCGATGGATCCCTGTGCCTAAGACAAGCAGGTATTTCTGGGAGCAGTCGGGAATTACTGCTTGTGGACATCCAGGTTTGTGGTGCTAGCTAAGCCATTGTATACCAGTACTGATAGCTTACAGTGGACTGTAGTCCACAACAGTCAGACATACTACAGTCCACCCAGCCTACAGTGGACTGTAGTCCACAACAGTCAGACATACTACAGTCCACCCAGCCTGCAGTGGACTGTAGTCCACTACAGTCAGACATACTACAGTCCACCCAGCCTACAGTGGACTGTAGTCCACTATAGTCCACCCAGCCTGCAGTGGGCTGTAGTCCACAACAGTCAGACATACTACAGTCCGCCCAGCCTACAGTGGACTGTAGTCCACTACAGTCAGACATACTACAGTCCACCCACCTGCAGTGGACTGACTCTGAAAAAGAGCTTTCGAGGCCTTGAAGAAGGTCCACGTCTCTGCACTGGCCCTAGCTGCCTGGATGTCCTAAGCCCCTCCACTGCTATACTCACAGCCGTGGCTGGGCTACTAATCCTTTTGCTTCAAGCTCTCCAAGCTCTCACTGTAGGGTCCTGCTTGCTCAACTGCCTACTTAACTAGGTAAGGCAGTGTAAATTCTGTTAAATTGTTAACGCTGAAGGGATGAAACAACCCACTGCCCCATGAAGAGTCCGATTTGACTCATGGCCACTGAACCAATGTAGTCTGTAACAGGCCCTCAGACTTCAAACAGCTGACATCGTGTTAGAGGCACTGGGCTGACCTAAGAAACCATCATGCAGACCCCAATCCCTGTCAAGTGAAAACAAACACCGAATCCATCCTAGTTCACAGTTCTAGTGAAGTCCCTAAATGTGCTAATCTTGCTTTCATGGCCTCCATACCTCTGCCTGTTGTTAGCGGCTCTTGCTAATTAAACGGTGTCAAACCTGGATGTGGTTTTCGCACATAGAAAGCCAAACCGGCAACGCTCAGGGTACAGTCTGAAGGCAAAGCAGCAGAACAGAAGACTGGGGAAATAAAGAATAACAAACCCGCAGTGTCCTCTCTGGCCAGGACAGAAAGGGGAGGGCTCAGATCTGGTCACCAAAGGCACTGAGGGCCCCTGGTCCAGGATTCTGCCTCTTTTATACCTTCCATAAACATACACACACTCAGGTACAGTGAAGAAATAATCACAAGAGCAATGCGGGCTTCTGATTAAAATTCTCTGGAAGGTCCCAATGAATGACGAAGGACAAAAGTTAAAAGGTCAGATGATGGCGTGAAGGTTTGCTGTACATCTTCTCCCACACCCACGCCTCTTAGAGTGAAAGGCACGTAGACTGAGCACAGACAGAATGAGACTGACTACAAGAGTATTTTTCAAGGTCATTGTCTTAATCTGATTTGTGCTGCTGAAGAAGATACGGGAGGCTGGGTAACTTGTAAAGAACGTGGAACGATCAGGTGAAAACTTGATCCCAGTAGTTCAAGAACAGCTTGGGCCTGGCATAGTGGCACAGACCTTTAATCCTAGCATTTGGGAGGCAGAGGAAGGTGGATCCCTGAGAGTTCCGGATCTACACAGTACGGTCCAGGACAGTCAGAGCTGTATAGAGAGACCCTGTCTCAAAAAAACCAACCAAACAACAACAAAACCAGCTTAGCAGCATAGCAAAAATCCATCTCAAAGCAAAAACAAACAAACAAACAAACAAAAAAACAGAATGGAAGGGAGAAAGGAAAAAATGAAGGAAGGAGGGGAAGAGGAAGCAGAGGTGACAAGGTGACTCATGCTTATGTTTCCAAGTGCTCTGTAGGCTGAAGAAGGAGGCAAATTGCAAGTTCAAAGCCAGCCTAGGCTGCATAGACACATACCTTACAGTTTTGGAGGCTAAGAAGTCCAAAGTCAAGGGACCCCTGTCCAGCGAGGGCCTTCTCACTTCCCTAGAGTTTACCAAAGTGAGGGCTCCACCTACAATCCCTCCTCCATCCTTCTCCCATAGCCCCATGCCTGTGGATTTTCCTCTTATTCAAAATAAGTAGGCCTTGTGGATAAATGCTCCAAACAGTGAGAATTTTCGATGAAAATAGTATCAATTTTTCTATTCTATTTCTAGAACGTTTCGTTGTTGTTTGTTTTTTGAGATAGACTCTCACTAAGAAGGCTTGGCTGACTCAGAACTCTCTATGTCTCTAGACCAGGCTGGCTTCCAACTCACAGAGACGACCCACCCGTTTCTACCTCCTGAGGGTGAGGATGAAAGGTAAACACCACCACACCCAGCCTTAAGAACATTTTATTATGAATAATTGAATGGCTTGTGGGAACAAAAACGAATTACCAGGACATAATTCTATACTACACAAGGCACATCTAATTAGATCTACAGAAATCAATAAAACGCCCCTCCCCCAACTGGTTGTTAAAACCCTGCAGAAAATGAGTCCGGCATGATGGCTCATCTGTCGTTTCAGCGCTCAAGAGGCAGAGACAGGAAGCTTACTGAGGTGTAAGGACAACTTCAACACTGGTGAGTTTGAGGCCAGGCTAGGCAAAATATCAGGAGATTGATTGTCTCTGTGCAGGACAACCAGCACCTAGGGAGTTCTGGAGCTGTGTAGAAGGCAGGCTGGGTTGTCAAGGTGACTGGAGCTACTAGTGGGTTTTATGCTTGTTTGATTTTTTTTTTAAGTGTCTGGGAATTCAGGTGCTCAGTGTCCTCGGTGTGACACTCTCTGTCTACATGACCATCTCGAAGGTGTTGGCAGTGAACCCTTAGAACCAGCCACAGCCCACGTCCTGTTTCCTCCCAGTATGAACATATTTTTAATGTCAGCACAACCTTAGGACCGTTGGCCACCAGCATCAATAACCTGGAGTTTGGACTTAGCCCCCAGAAGTATAAGAAATAAACCGCTTAATCCCAGCACTCGGGAGGCAGAGCCAGGTGGATCTCTGTGAGTTCGAGGCCAGCCTGGTCTGCCAAGTGAGTTCCAGGAAAGGCGCAAAGCTACACAGAGAAACCCTGTCTCGAAAAACCAAAAAATAAATAAATAAATAAATAAACCTCTGTGCAGCCTAGCCTGGCCTCTAACTCAGTGATCTTCCTGCCTCAGCCTAGACAGAGCTAAGTACAGGTGTGAGTCACTCATGGGCACCGCCCCACCCCACCCCACCCTCCTTTACTCCCTCTTTTCTACTGGTAGGATCCCAGGCAGAACTACAGGAGCCTTGGGAATTGACTCCCTTGCCCTGAGATTCCTTGCCCTGTGCCAGATGCAATTGTCCTGGGGTCACCTGTTGGCTGTACATTACCAGCCCACAAACAGCCCCAGAGCCCGAACCCAGGATACATTGTTGACGGAACTTCTGGGAACAGCAGCTTTGCTCATTCCTCCTAAGTGTGGAGTAAGTAACTAAGTGTGAACAGACAAAATGTTCTACTACTATTTCCTGTCTAAGGTTGACTGAATGCACTGAGGAGGAGCCCAGGAATATAGAGCCTCCATTTCTCTGGACAGCATGGGAGAGTCCTTGCATTGTTCTGCGCTGAAGTGGGCATCTCAGCAGCTCGTCACGTTGATGGCTAGCCCCTAGCAACAGGGCAAATATCACTTTTTAATGTATTATCCCCTTCCTTTCCCTCACCTCTGCTCTTTTTCTTTTCTTTATTGAGTCAAGGTCTTACTAAGTAGCCCAGGCTGATCTCAAACTTGCCATCCTCCTGCCTCTCTACTCCCCCAACCCCAGCAATATTTATTTCTAGGTACAAATATTGATAAAGAACAAAGCCATTCTTTGAAATGAGGGAAAACAAATTGTCCAATATGAAAGTGATATTTTGAATTTCCTAGTGACAGTTAGGAATGTAAAGTCACTAAAATATGGAAATTTGTGTAAAACGAACACTTCGATTTTTTTTTTGAAAATGAAATTCTTTGACAGCTTTAAGGCATGTGTGTCCCACCATTGCTTTGTCTATGGAAATTATAGCTTGATTATTTTTTCTTGCAATATTGTAAATTTTAAGGAGTTTTAAACTAATTCTAATTTTGAGACATTAAGCTATCTACTAGCAACTGTCAAAGTTAAATATAAGCTGAAGAGCTCAGAAATGGAATTTTTTATTGCAAAGAGTTGCGGCAGCAATCTGGGGAGAGTTGAACAGTGACATCTGATTAAGAACCCCTGTCTTGGGGCTGGAGAGACGGATTAGAGGTTAAGGGCATTTGTTGCTCTTGCAGGGGACCTAGGTTCAATTCCCAGTACTCAAATGGTAGTTCTCTGGTCTCTGTAATTCCAATTTCAGGGGATCCAGCACCCTCTTCTGGTCTCTGTGGGTATCAGACACACAATCAGGCAGGCAAAACACCCATATACATACAATAAAAATAGATAAGTGTTTTGAAGATGAACTCCTGCCTTCATTGCTGTGGGAAAGGGAATAACACACAGCCACCCTGTGTCCTGATAAGACTTTATAAGCAAATTTTTGGTGACAATTTTTGGTGAAAATTGTCAAACTGCTTAGAATCACCGTATTAGAAGAGGACCCTCTACTGCCATCTGCTGGAGGATCGGCATAATCCACACAGCACAACAATCTGAGAAAGCAAGAGCATGAGCCTCTTGCAAAGGTAGTCTTTGATGGGAGTGCCAGCTAGAGTAGTCATACGCGGTATCCCTGAACAAACACGGTCACTAAAGAGACGTTAACTTTCCCTCTGGCTCCCAGCCAAAGAGTGAACAGTCTGCCAAATTGGAGGGGACACTGTCCATGCTTCTAATGACATTCTAGACTGTATGCAGTGAACAATCAAGAGAGTCCTTGGGGTAACTTGATTGGCACCTAATACTCCCCCTAGACAGAAAACTTTCATAGGAGATGACTATTCCTCGGTAGGGTTAGCAAGCAGAAAAACATGACTGACTCCATTGTGTGAAGTAGTGTCAAATCCACGAGAAAGCACGAACACCAAAGGGTGTGTTAAATATTAGTCCTGAGGGTCTATATGTTTAATTTTACTTTTTCACAGACAAGTAGCTGTCTATTCTGAATGTCCCTGTCCCAGGAAGCAGCTGCTTAGCCCATGGCTATGGTTCCCATTTCCCTTTTCCCATTCCTCCCCTGTGCCTCCACCCTGAAACTAGACATGGCAAATGTTCACCAATAGGAGAGTGAGTACTCTCTTAGGCCAGATGATGATGCAGCAGAAGTGCCTTCCCAACCCCTGGGCTCGGTCTAGAGGCTGCAGAGCTTTGACGTCAAGGGGAAAAATAAAACCAAAACAGTGCCCGGGTCCATGCCAGCTACGGGCATCCTCATTGCAGAACTCAGGTTGCATCGATCACCCAGCGTTGGGACCCATTCATTTTGGCAGCCAGCACCGTCCTCACAAATGTGGCTTTCTATTCGTTAATGCATTTCAGCTGCTGGCAGCCAACTAGGGATACCAAACAGAGACTTTAGCAACCTTTATGGAGGAAAAGCATATTAGGCAAGATTCTTTAGAGGAATTGAACTGATAGAATATATAATATACTAACACACACACACACGCACACACATATATGAATGGCATATTAGGTGCTGGCCAGTCTAACAGTGACTGTCTGCATGCTACAGAGGCTGAGAACCTGTTTAACATCTCAGCCCATGAAGCCAGATGCCTCAGCAGTCCTCATCTGGCACTGGAGCCCTGAGAGCTCCCTGGAGAGCTGCTTGTGCTCAGTTCACATTGGAAAGCCAGAGAAGCTGGAGTCTGCTGCCTGCAGAGGATGGTATTTCAGGGGATGAGGCAATGGGGAAGAAGTATACGGCATACACTGGAATCTAAAGGGGCACTCGATACACCTGCAGGTCGGCATCATTAAATTAAGAAGTCTCTATTAGTTACTTTTCTGTTGCTGTGATAAAACACCATGACCAAGTATTTTATGGAAGAAAGGGTTTATTTGGGCTTAGGTTTCCAGAGGCATTAAGTGTCCATTGGAGCAGAGAACTGTGGCAGCAAGCAGCAGGTGATGGCAGGAACAGGAAGCTGAGAGCTCACATCTCGAACCCCAACCGCAAAGCAGAGAGAGCAAACCGGAAGTGGCGTGAGGCTTTTAATGTCAATGCTGGCCCTTAGTGACATACTTCCTCCATCAAGGCTGCAACATCTGAACCTCCCCAAACAGCACCACCAACTGGGGACCAAGTGTTCACATGCCCAAGACCAGCGTCAAAGCGCCTCATTCCGTTCAGTTGTCTGGGTCCTTGGAGCTCAGAGCGTGAGTTCTCCTTGTCTATTGCTGGGTAAGGAAATCCTCCAGCTTTTTTTTTTTTCTGTTTTAGCATGATTGTTGGTGAGCCAGGGCACAATGTTGAACTCTCCAACGGAAGATTACCAGACATAGTGGATGGTCATGTTCAGAGTGGCTCAGGTTCTGCAGAGCAACCTCTTACCTTCACTAGCATCTGAAGCTACTATATTAAGGGGGCTCTGGTAGTACAGGTTTTAATGTTGAGAACCTAATCTAAGTATTTAAAGGCACCAAAGGAAGTTTTCCTGTTCTAACTTCATTACTATAAGCTCTCCGCTAGAAGCCTCAGAAGTGACATTATTGATTCAAGCAAGGCCTGGGATTTGGAGGTACTAACTCTGATACACTACATTACACATTTAAAGGCATGAACCAAAGCAAATACTTATGTGGAGTAAGAAAAATCATCAGGTGTTACCAAATGAAAATGCTACAAGATGCAGAACAATGTTAATATTTCTTTTATTGGTTAACACTACTGCTTTGGACTATCCTAATTGTTTATTCATATATAAGAAGGGATTTGAACATGAGTTTTGGTGATGATGAGCTACATCCACACTATAGGAGGTCCAAGGGCTCTGGCAGGTGAACCTAGAGGAGTTTCTGGGCCACAGCCACTGGCTCCTGTTTCTGCCTCCTCAGAACTTCAACTTGTCCAGATCAGGTTCCTATCTCAGCCCATGACTTCTGTTAATGTCATCTTCTGGCTTCAGTTCCCACAGCTGAGAGTTGTGTTATTGCTGGATTTTCATTCAAATCCCTGATGGTGTGACCTGATTGGTTTGTCTCATCTTTTTACAGAATGATGCTATTGGTTAGTACTGCTGGGTAAGTTGCCCACTTTGATCCATGTTATAGTTTAGATTAGAATCTAATATTTTTTTTTAATTTTTTTTGCTAGATGGTTTTCATTTCGGCCACTGGGAATATCTTTTGGTATAGTTTTTGTGTCTCTTTGACATGCTCGTTTGTGTCTTTCCATCAATTTCTAGCACTACAAGATGGACCAGGCATATGGTTTATTTTCTCTGCTCCAGCCCTGGAATCATCCTGGTTCCTTTATTGGAGAAAGATACTTAGACATCAAGATGGGTGTTGTTTACAATAGATATTAGTCAGAGCTAGGAATATATCTATGTGCATACATACATGATGATCTCTGTATCTGTCTGTCTGCATATACATATATATATATATATAATACCAAAGGGTTTGCTCTTACTTCCTATGATGATTGGCTTTAATTGTCAATTTCATGCAATGAAGAATCACCTTGAAGGAGAGGCTCAATAAGGGACTGTCTATATTGGGTTGCCCTGTGGTCTGTGGGAGGCTGTCTTGGTTGATTGATGTGGGAAGAGGCAGCCCACCGTGGGTGGCATCATTCTCTAGGCAGGCTATCTGAACTGTATAAGAGTGGAGAGGTCAAACTGGGAACAAGCAAGTGAGCAAGGGAACATGTATGCATCCATTTCTCTCTGCTCTTGGTTGTGGATGGGATCTGATTATCTGAAGTTCCTGCCTTGACTAATCTGGAATGGTAAGCTGAAATAAACCCCTTTCTCTTTTAAGTAGCTTTTCTGTCAGGGCATTTTTATCCCAGCAGCAGAAATGAAACTAGAACATCCCCTTACTTATTTGAAACCTCTTTCTCCGTGGTAAGCTTGTCTTCCACTTTTACCACTCTCCATCCCTCCATCTACCCACTCACCCATACATAGTACACATATAATTTCAGACTTATTCACCGATACCACCATGTTAAATAGTTTACAGCTATACTGTGTCTTCATGCCACTCTCTTCTGTCTTTGGCCTTATTTTACAGTTTTAAAAGGTACTTAGCCATCATTTCCCCCTGTATCTTCAATAAGAGTGTGCCCTGTGTTTGTAATACAGAGAGACTCATGTGTTAGAATTGTCTTTCCTCCCTGGCATGTCCCTACATCCTTGTTAATGTTGAAAAGTTTGTTTTCACTAAAGTTTGCTTTTTTTTCCCTTTGAGATAGGGTCTCATGTAGCTCCGGCTACTGTCACATTCTATGTGTAGCTGAGGCTGGCCTAGAAAGTCTGATCTTCCTGCCTCCATCTCCCACATGCTGGGATTACAGGTGTGTATCATTACATCTGACTTGAAGTGTAATATACTCTTTATGATGTATAGCTAATGTGAGTTCAGGCAAATGCACAAAGTCATGTATCTACCACATGAGTACCATTAAAAGCAAGTCACAGTGCAAATTACCTCCTTTGTAACCACCTACTCAGCCTCTCCCAGCTCCTGACAACCCCTGAGATCCTTTTCATCTTTAAGTTTTGCTTTCTCTAGAATGCTATGTCAACAGAATGCTTTTGCATGAATCAGTACAACAGCTTGTTCACTTTTATTGATGAGAAGTACTGGATTGTATGGATATGATTTTCTGCTCTTCACCTGTTGAGTGGTACCATGGTTGAATCTGGTTGTGTGTGTGTGTGTGTGTGTGTGTATGTGTGTGTGTGTGTGTGTGTGTGTGTGTGTGTGTGTGTGTGGTGTTTATAAATAAAGCTACTATAAACATTTGTGTACATGCTTTATGTGACTAGTTAGCCTGACTGCTGAATTATTTATTTAGGACTCTTTCCTGGGCATGCTCCAGGTGCATGGAAGGTGGGACCATATGTGGAAGATATTGTCAGTCAAATCCAAAGCTCTTCTCATTGTCCTCATTCTTCTAGAACTTTCTCTAAGAGGCAACCGGGGGAGACTGGAGGGCAGAAAGAGGGGAGAGGGGGCTTTCATCTGCTTGTCTGCATGATTCTCTGGTTATAGAGCCTAAGTACCACCAGGTGCAGAGGCATCACCACTTCATCTGGCAGAGGCAGCTGCTTCTAGCGTCATTTTGAGACTCTAGAACCTCTCCCACAGAGCAATGCCACTCCTTAAATACTGTACAAATCCCTTTGTTTACAGATGTCTCTAAGTTTCTGGATTATCAGTCATAGCCAACAGTAACTTGCCCTCAAAGGTGTGAGTTCTAGTTGCTGGGGCAACTCCTCTGGGTACCTTTCTTCCTTCAGCTCCAGACCTGGGGGTGGACAGCTCCTCTGTGCACTTACCACCCCTGAATAACCTTAGCCTCCATCTCTGCTGTTTTTTGTTCACAGTGTCAATTCCCTCTGATAAATTCTCTTGGGTAGAATACCTAGTGTGTCATATAGTTTCCCTTGGTTCTTGCATTCTGATAACTCGGTTCTTTTTTGTTGCTTTTAGAACCAAGGCTACAGTAAGCATCTGCATATGTCTCTGTACCCAGGGCATTGTCTCTTCCGCTTCTAGAATGTACACCATCCCTTGTTCATCATCGCCTGATCTTTTTAGAGGAGCCTTTGCCCTAGGAACGCATCCTGGTGCTGACTCTCCCCTTACGACAAGAGCTGAAGCAGGAGTTGTTAGCAGATTTTAATGCAGGTCTTTATCTTTCCTGTATAAATATGGATGTATGCATAATTGATAGCTAAGGCTGTTAAAATATATCCATTGTTATAAATATTCAATGTTATAAAATATATAACATTGCTGATTACATTTTTGCTGATGATATGAAGTCAAATCTATGCTCTTTAATAGATCTTCTGATCATTTAAAAGCATCAAACAGCAGATGACCCACAAGAAATGGCCATGTGAGCCACAAGAAGAGACCCAAATGCATAATTGAACACAGAGTATCTTTTGTATGACCCACATTAGGACTCAATTATAGATTATAACATTTGGCCCCTGAGACGTCAACATTGTCTCAAAGCAAGGGTTGGGAGAATTTTGTCTGATAGAAAAAAAGGAGGAGGAAGAAGAGAGAGAGCAAGAAAAGGATGGAGCAGAAGGAAGGAAAGAGAAAGAAGAAATAAAGATGGGAAGGGAAGAAAGAACTTCCAACATGCATTGAAGGGTGGACCACTGAAGACATGACTCACAGTCACAGAACCAAAGGGCAAAAACTGTGAATGGAGTTCTGGTTGCTAGTTAAAACATAGTTCTTGCACTGTGCAAGCTTCCAGCTAGCTAAGAGCTTTTACCTGAGGATGCAATTCCAGCTTCTTCAGGGTAAAGGTGCAGGTTACAAGGGCCTTGTCTATGGGTCTCAGCTTTTAAGTTTCACTTTTCAACTTAGAAATATGTATTTTTATGAGTATGGGCATTTTGCCTGCATGTGTGCCTGTGGACCACGTGTGCCTGGAGTCTATGGAAGCTAGAATCGGGTATTGGATACCCAGGAACTGGAGTTATAGAGGATTGTAAGCCACCATTTGGGTGCCAAGAATCAAACCGGGGTCCTCTGGAAGAGCAACAAGTGCTCTTCACCACGGAACCATATCTCCAGCCCTAACCATCTGCTCTTAAAACTTAGGCTGCTATCCCACCTTTCCACCTAAATGTCTCACTTAAACATGGATCTCCACTTTGAGCTAGAATGGGTGGTTACAGGGAGCTATGGGACTCTAGCAGCAGCAGGCTGCTCTTGTAGTGACAGTTGGCTCTAACCTCCACTCTAGATGCCTAGGATTAGTCTTACTATGCAACGCCCCTTTTTAGATATTGCCAAACCCTCTCTGCTTGCCAATTTCTAGGAAATTCCCAGTTACTATATCACTGGGGTCCAGGAGAGGCCCTCACTCAAAGATCTGACTTCTAGGATAACACGAAGATGTCTTTCAATCCATTGGCAAGTGAGAAGAAATGAGACATGCTGTCCCATCAAGTCGACAGATGTCACAGTGGCTGGATGGCAGGGAGCCTAGATTTGTGTCCCTGACTTGAAGGCCTCTCCATCTCACAATGTTGTGATACTACAAAGCCAAGGTTTCCAGGGTCCCAGTAAGCACACATATGGGGAGATGCCAGGCTCAGAGACAGCCCAAACTGCCCTGTGTAAAGTTGAACTTAAGTTACAAGCTTGTGTTGATAGCCTCCTGCTGTGTTCTTGGTTTTGTTTGTTTGTGTTTGGAGGAACTAGGGTTTGAACCCAGAGCTGTTGCACACACTAGGGAAGTGCTTTATCTATCACTGACCTAGATCCCCACCCTTTTGGGTTTTCACAATTAGATAGTGATGGAGTAAGATTGGAAGAGGAGAGTAAACAGACATCTATTTATAAGAAAGCTAGGCTGAGGCTTAATCATCTCCTCATGGATTTCACACACACACACACACACACACACACACACACACACACACACAAATTGGGCTGGAAACAGTGGAATGTGCCTTTGGTCCCTGCTTCTTGAGAGGCTGCTATGGAAACATGGCTTGGGCACAGGAGTCGAAGGTTGGACTGAGCAACACAGCAAGCCCTTCACTTCAACAAAGATGGGAAGGGCTACAAGTTTGGATCTGTGCTGGTTGGGTTTTTGTTTTGTTTTGTTTTTTATCTCAACTTGACACAAGCTAGAGTCATCTGAGAGGAGGGAGCCTCAATTGAGAAAATTTGTCCATAAGATCCAGCTGTAAGCAAGCCTGTAAAGCATTTTCTTTACATGTTCTTAATCAGTGATGGATGTAGGAGGGCCCAGCCCATTGTAGATGGAACCACTCCTAGGCTGGTGGTCCTGGGTTCTATAAGAAAGCAGGATTAGCAAGCTATGAAGAGCAAGCCAGTAAGTAGCACCCACCCATGGCAGCATCAGCTTCCTCCAGGTTCCTCCCCTGTTTGGATTCCTGCTCTGACTTTCTTCAGTGATCGACTATGATGTGGAAGTGTAAGCCAAATAAACTTCTCCCTCCCCAACTTGCTTTTGGTTAAGGTGTTTCATCATAGCAATAGTAACCTTAACTAAGACTGGATCCCAGCACCCATACTGGGCAGCTTACAACAGTATGTAACTCCAGCCTAGTGGATCCAACACCCTTGTCTGGCCTCCACAGGCAACTGCGCATACCCACATATCCTGTACGCATACTATCATACACTTGAATGGGAACACTTCACTCTTTCCAAAGTCCCACCTCTTGCCATGTGTCATGTAGACCTCATGATAATCTGGAACTGGAGCGGACACCCCTGAGTCCCATTTCCTAGATGAGGAAATCAAGGCTCTCTCTTGCAGTTACACCACTTGCAAAGGATGACTAGCACTGAGGTAAATCCCCAGCTAAGCCCTGTCCCATGCAGCTGCAGATAGTGTCTCACTGACAGCTGGCCCTGGGAGGCAGGAGGCAGACAGCCACCTGTATCTCTCACTCTGTCTTTAAAGCATCCCCCGAAGTCTCCCCGTCAGGCGAGAAGCCACGACCCCTCACGTTCATCTGGCTCTCCAGCTGGCTGAGGCGCTGTTTCAGTTTCATCTGCGAGGCACTGTACTCAGCCAGGAGTCGTGCAAACCTTGTCTGCAGGGTGTCCAAGGATGATTCCAGGTATTCCACCTTCTCCTCGATGTCTCTGGTATCTGCCCTGGCCTTGACCAGGTCCTCATCAATTAAGTTGTCCTTCATCAGAATCTGCCGACCCTTTTCCTCCAGGGCCTTCTTAGCATCTGGGTATTCAGTGAGGGCCTCCATCAGATCGTCCTTGGAGAGGCAGAACAGGTCTGAGTAGCCAATGCTCCTGATGTTGGCCGTCCTGCGGTTCCCTGACTTGCTCCCCTTGATGTTTAAGATGCTGATCTCCCCAAAGTAGCTGCCATCACTGAGGACCACAAACTGGGTGACCCCATCATCAGCCACCACAGCCAGCTTGCCCTCCTTGATGATGTACATCTCTCTCCCAATGTCCCCCTTTTTGCATATGTAATCCCCAGGGCTGAACACAGTGGGACGCAGCTTCAGCACCAGCTCCACCAACAGCCCTGCCTCACAGTCCTGGAAGATTCGGACTTTCTTCAGGGTGTCCAGGTGCACGTTGATGGCGATCTCAGCCTTCAGCTTGTCTGGAAGATTCTTGAGCACTTCCTTTTCATCCACCGTCTTCCTGTTAGCCCACAGATAGTCAAACCACCGGATGACCCGAGTCTCCAAGTCCTTGGTTACCTTCCGGAACTGCATGTACTGCTTGATGGAGTCAATCTTAGCCTGGAACTCTGCTCTTGAAGCATTCATGTTGGAAATCATGGAGCCCACATTGCCTACTATAGTGGCAAAGATCAGAACACCCACCAGGAAGTCTATGACCACAAAGAGATACTCCTCATCTTTCACAGGGGGTGGGGTCTCACCAATGGTGGTCAGGGTCAAGGTGGACCAGTAGAGACTATAAATGTACTTCCTGGAAAGACGCCCATACTCTGGCTTGGAGATGTTTGGATAGACCCAGGAGTCTGTCCCAAAACCAATGAACTTGGAAATAGCAAAGTAGATGCAGGCATTCCAGTGGATGATAATGAGGATGTACAGAACCAAGTTCCCTATCCTGAACACATTGGGGTAGTTGGTCCTTGTCTCTGTGCGGTCAAAGAATTCAAAAAGTCGAGAGAACCTTAGTAGACGGTTGAACCTCAGTTCCGGGTAGTTTATGCCCAACTTTAAATAAGCCAGGTCTGTAGGGATGAGAGACAGAATGTCCAGCTTGAAGTGCAAGGTCCTTGTGTAATGTTTCCACAGCCTCTTGGTATCCCTGACCATTAAGCCTTGCTCAAGGAAACCTAAGGAGGGAGAAGGGGGAGGTCACTTGGGCATCAAAGAGGCTTAAACTGGCTACAGAAAGATCTTTGCCATCATGGTTGCACAACAGACAGTGATGTGTATATGATAGAAACAATGTCAGATATGACATACTAATGCTGAAACTCACTCTGGTGTTTTTTTTTTTCTATAATGTTCTAATCTCTTCTGTTTAATTTTTTTTCTCTGTTGGGAATTGAGCCCAGGGCCTTGCATAAGCTAGGGTTCTATAACTGAGTAATATCCTCAGTTCTCTCTTTAGGTTTAAAAATTCTAATTCAATTGTGTAACTTTGAAAACAGACTGGATATTAGATGATAGCAAAGGATGGAGATTAAGTCTTAAAAGACAAACAGATATTAGAGAGTGTGCCTCACCTAGAGACTGGGTGAGGGAGCATAAGCATTCCTCATGCTAGTCTCTCTGCTTTTTGTGCATGCTTGAAAATATTAATCACCGAACTTCAAAAACTCAGATAAAAGCCTACCAAACTGGTCTCACTAGTAATGGTGTTCAGTGAAATAGTGCTGGGCTTGTCCCCCAGAGCTGAAGCCATGAGGCACTTTCACAAGTTCAAGGTGTTGCTGCGGCTGACTCATATAAGTTTCAGCCCCCTTATTCCTCAGGTCATTCTTGTTAAATAATTGCCCTTCTGGCTCCACAGGGAACTGGTTCCATGATCCTCTTAACCTCTTTCCTCCCAAAGAAACCAAAATCCTTAGATGCTTAAATATCTTCCAGAGGATGATGTCATATTTGCACATTACCCATGCATATCCTCCTGATTATTTTAAAAATCCTCTTTAGATTCCTTATAGGACACACTACATACAGCACAAATGCTATGAAGTCATGTTGTGCTGTGTGAGATAATGACAAGGAAGAATAAAACCTCTAAGTGTTCATCACAGAAATTTTTGTCAAGTATTTTCTATTCAGTCGATTGGATCTCCAGGTCCAGGATTTGATACCTTGGGTACTGGTGCCTGTGTTTGTGGAGTGCCTTGTGTACCATCCTGGCTTTTGGACTCCTCACCATTTTATGATTCCCCCAAGTCTGAAGATCTTTTCCTTTTGCACAGTGATCATGGCCACCTGGTTTCTTGACCTCTCCTTCCCCCACTTCCTGCTGAAGCTGGCATTGCCAAGGACAGTGCACAAGTACAAGAGGAGGTAGAGTTGATTTCTGAGTGAGGACGTGTTGTTCCACTGAAGCTTGTGTGAGACAAAGGGCAGGATCTCAGTGGCCACTCACAGACCACTGTGTTTATATATGCTAGTACCACTGCGGCAGAGGTCATCCATGCCAACCTCAAGCTGCGTGTTGGAGGTCTTCCAAGTTAAGATGCTGGGTACCAGTGAGGTCGGAAACAGGGTTTGCCAGTCTGGCCTGACTGCTGAGTGAATACGAATGGAAGGCCTTGGTTTATGAATCAGTAAAAGTGAAGACAACCATGTTAAAAAACTCTTTGAGGGGCTGGAGAGAGACTCAGCAGTTACAAGCACTTAATGCTCTTTCAGAGGACCTGAATTCAGTCCCCAGCACCCATATCTGGTGGCTCACAAATGCCTGTAACTCCAGCTCCATGGGGGTCTGATGCCCTCTTCTGGCCTCCATAGGCACTACACTCATGTGCACAAACCCATTCATAGACACACACAGCACTTAATTAAAAATAAAATAAAATCTTTAAAAATAATAATAGAAATAAATTGTAAAACTCCTTGGAGAGCAACAGAGTAGTGGTTCCTGGATCTTCCATGTTTCTGAGGAGAGGAATTCCTAGTCTGAACTGAGTGCCACCTCACAGTACTGAAAACGTCTTTTGTGATGGCAGCTTAGCCTTATGTCACAGGTGACAAGAATGAGGTCCAGAGAGCCATCTTGACTTGCTCATAGAACACTGGGACAGCAGATCCCAGAACCCAGGTGTCTTAATGCCTGCTCAGGTCTCATTGAAGGATTTAGCATACTGAGCATCAAGATATCAGCACCTACTCTGTGTTTGGTGGGGCTCCAGATCTCCCAGGCACATCTTGGTCAAAGATAGGCAACATCCAGTCCACTACCATGAATCTTCCTGAGTAACCTGTGGTGCCCCTACTGAGGGTCTGTGACTTGGCCTAGTTAAGTCCTTGGGCGTGGGGCACACTCACCTGTCCGGGCTCGAATTAGCATGTCCACAACATAAAGGACATCTGCAGAGTAGTCCAGGACCAGCCACAGCATCAGGTGCTCTGACTGAAGCTCATCAAAACAGGCCCTGAAGAAGCCAAGTATGAGATGCGACAAGGCGGCTGAGTGTCAGAGCACAGACCCCTCCCTCCCTGGGATGTGAATAGATACAATGTATCCATTCTACCTGTAGGGTTACACATACAAGGTAGCAGTTTCTGCTGAGGTTAAAACCTTCCATTTTGCAAGGAATCTTCTTAACATGAGATTTTTATAGAGAGGTGAAACAACAGATGTTCTAAAGGGAGGTGAATTGCTGCATGGAAACTCATTAAGACAGGAAGTAAACAACTCGAAGTAGCTTCAGGAAGTCCTTAACACTGACCGTATTCACTAGGACCTCTCTCCCCAAAGCATATATAAACAGTAGAGCCTGCTGGGAGTCACACTCAGACAAGCCAAGCTGCAAAGAAAATTCTCAGACAGGTCAAGCAGCCTGGAAGAAACAGCGACCGGTGGAACCTCTTAGAAGCAGCAAAGACTGGACTCACTGCCTGAAGAGGCTCAGATCAACAGAGACACTGGGAAAGGACTCTCCAACCTGCTGAGATGCCTGCAGGCTGTGCAGTGTGCTCCCAGCTTTCATGAGCTGTCGCCCATGCTGGGGTGGGTTTTGGTGATGCAGCTGTCATTTCTGCTCCTGTAAGTCACCCCTCACCCATACTCCTGTAAGTAACCTCAATAAAACTCATTGATTCACCAAGTTGGACTTCTGTGCAATCATTACTTTGATCTGTCATGGGCTTCCTTTCTGAAGTTAGTAGGTGTGTGTGTGTGTGTGTGTGTGTGTGTGTGTGTGTGTGTGTGTCCAGGGAAAGTCTATCCCATGACAATGCAGTGGAATCACTCCAGGGTCCAAAGAAGCTGTGTTGTCCCCACAGTCACTGGCCTCCTAGGAAGAAGAGCTGGGGAGTTAGATATGTAGTGTGCGTGAAGTTTGGTGCTAGACCTCAAAACAAATAAACACTCCAACAAACCAACCAACTACCCACCCAACCAACCAGGCACCCACCCACCCAACCACCCACCCACCCAACCACCCACCCACCCAACCAACCAACCACTCACCCACCCAACCCCAACCACCCAACTATCCACCCAACCACCCAAGCAACCACTCACTCACTCACTCACTCAATCAATCAATCAAACAGTCGAACAAACAAACAAACAAAAAAACTGGGATTGATGTTAGATAAAGGGATCAAGAACCTGTCCTTTCTAGGGTTAGATTCCAACTTAAATAAGCCAGTAAATATTTCTCTACCTTTTACCTCTTCGTGTTTGCTGTTTCTCACACAGACTGAGCACCCCAACCTTTCCTCCTCGCCTCCAAAGAACATCAGGCTGCTCAGCCATTCAAGTCTTCTGTACACTTGGAAAAGAACCTTGGCTGACACCTGTGTTCCCAGAGTCTAGATCACATGTTGAGATCAGTGCTGCCACCTTGTCCGTTGCCAGGAAGGGCCCTCCCATGTTCCTTTCCCTTTTCACCAGCCTCACAGACCCTCAGATGGGTGGAGACATAATCCCCAAGCTTCCACTTCACTGGTATGGTATCAGGCTTTGGATGGCAAATGTCCCCCCACAAAGGCTCATGTGCTAAAGGCTTGGTCACCAGTCTGTAGCATGACTGGGGGGTGGTAGAATGTTTAGTTGGTAGGGCCTGGTGGAAGTTAGGTCAAGGGGGTTTGCCTTAAAAGGAATATTTGGATTCTGCCTGGTCCCTTCCTTTATTTTCACATCTTCACTGTGATGACATCATGTTTTGTCAGTGGCCCAGAACAACGACACTAAGTAACCATCATCTGAACTCTCTGAAACTCTGAACCAGAATAATTTTCCTTTCTTTTACATTGTTTACCTTGGGTCTTTGGTCATATCAATGGAAAGCTGAATAACTGCAGGTACCATTGGTCTTCTCTGCACCTACTTGAGAAGCACGGTCAGGAATGTCCCAAAAGTCACTGCACAGCCTCCCAGAGCAGCCATGTCTACCTTGCAGGCTTTCCCAGGAACATCCCAGGGCCCACTGCCTACTCTCAGACGAGGACTCTCCTGCATCATGGTAAACCAGAAGATGCAGTCATCCTCAAAGAGCTGCATCCTGGTTGGCTCAGGAGATGCTCTGTCCCCTGCCCAGCTTACTTTCGTGAGTACAGAGACCTGCCACTGCCTGGCTTCCTTGGAGGCTTACTTAGAGACATCTTAAGTCCTGTGCCTCCCCTAGGAGGAGCAATGAACCCTGTGTCCTTGTCATGTAGTCCTGTAGGAAGGCCTCCAAACCTCTCCCTTACCTTCAGAGAGAAGTAGTGGAGTCTCACATCCACTCAGCAGCCTGTACCCTGTAGACTAGCTCGGGGAAGGGGCCCCTTCACCTGCTTCCTTACCCAGCAATGTCTTTTAAGAGTACTCCAAAGGCCTACTTGGTTCCCTCTGCAGGCACACCCTGCAGGCTTGCTTAGGAAAGCCGCCCCTATCCTCTGGGGTGGGGAGCATTCTGCCCCTGTACCCACAGCAGCAGTCTTCCCAGGGGAAAAAAAATGCTTACTAGAAAGTTACAGCTTGCTGGGCGGTGGTGGCTCATGCCTTTAATCCCAGCACTCAGGAGGCAGA
>CABHPP010144622.1:0-17096 GCA_902168425.1 Peromyscus attwateri | reverse complement strand
AGAGGCAGAAGCCATGGACCTGTGTGCCCATGCATGCCCGCTGTCGCTCATGGGTGAACTCACTCTCACTCACACAGTCCCATGGCCCTTGTGTGGCATTGTGATATTCACATACTGAACTTATCTGCCAGCTCAGGAGCTGCGACAGAACCTAGTCACAGCAGGTCACCCTTTCAAGAGGCTGGTCAGCCAAGGGAGCAAATTTTCTCCTTAGGTCGCTCTGATGGTTCCCTCAAGATTAGCTCAGATGGGCCGGAAAACAAGGGCATTTCCCGGGTCCCCAGGACCTCGAGGTTGTAGCGTGGGAAATGCGTGCTTATAGCCAAGGAGACCACCCACTGCTCTGCAAGGGAAATCCAAGTCTGCACCCTTGAATATGGAGTGATGGAGGGTAATAAAGCTGAAAGGATTTATCTCCCGAAAGCCCTTGGCTTTCTAGATGAGAAAAACAAAGAACAAGAAATAATAAGAATTCCTCAGAGAAGTCATACAGACCTGTCCCTTCTACCACTCTGCCCCTGAGGACGGATTTCCAACCAAAGGAAGGATTCTAGGATGGCTTTCCAGGGTTTGGAGAAGGTGGTAAGCAGGAGTAGAAGAGAGAGGCAAAGTCAGGTTCTATGCAGGAGTGGGGTGGTGGGGTAGTGGGGTGGTGGGATGGTGGAGGTGGTGGGGTGGTGGGGGTAGTAGGTGTGGTGGGGTGGGGTGGCTCCTGGGATTGGGGAAAGTGAAAGCCAGTATTCCTGGCTGGGGCTTGGGTACTCATTCCTCCTGCTAGCGGTTGCAAGTGTTAGCATCATTTCTGGCCACGGGCCAGGCCCTGCAGGGAGGCAGAGGGACCGCAGCAGCACAGGAACTGGAATGGTTTCAATGACTCAGGTCCATTTTGCCTGAGGCGACTGTGCCAGCAGCTCCAGCCTTTCTGTTCACAGCTTTCTGCTCACAGGGTATTGTTATTGTCAGGAGCAAAGTGATTGAGTGATTGAGTGTGTGTGTGTGTCTTTGTGTCTGTGTGTGTGTCTGTGTCTGTGTATCTGTGTGTGTATGTCTGTGTGTATATGTATCTGTGTGTGTGTGTGTATGTCTGTGTGTGTGTGCATCTGTGTGTGTGTGTATCTGTGTGTGTGTATGTCTGTGTGTATGTGTCTGTGTGTGTGTGTATCTGTGTGTGTGTGTATCTCTGTGTGTGTGTATGTCTATGTATGTGTATCTGTGTGTGTATGCCTGTGTGTGTGTGTGTGTGTGTGTGTGTGTGTGTGTGTGTGTACTTAAGTCTGGGAAAAAGCTTGGGGGAAGAGAGAAAAAGCACTTGGCTAAATCCAGGCTTCTGGGTAAACGAGGATTAATGGTTTGAATCCCATCCAGTTTCCGAGCCTCACATTCCACTTAATTTTCTTTTACTCGACCCTGAGCAGGATAGTGAGCCTTTATCACTGCAGGACTCAGTGGGACCTCTGCCCTCTGTACTTCATGCTTTTCAGGTGAATGGAGTCTGGAACCTTCTACATTGTGGGGGGAGGGAGTACACATTACTTGCTATTCTCACCTGCACAGACCAGATTTGGCTCTCCAGGGTGCTGTTTCTTGAAAATTTAGTCACGGTAACTTCTCTCTTCCAATCAGCAGGCCAGAAAGTCAACCAACGGCAAACATCTCCATGCTTAGGCTTATGTCCCCTCTGCGCCCGACCCCTTCAGGAATGTCACAGCTTCAGGCCTATGGCCCCTGTGTGTGATCTACCCAGGAATGTGGCAGAAGACAGGGGCTGGTTTGACCATATTAGATACTCCCTGTCCCAGCACCCCACAGGTGTTATCCTCAAGTGATGGCTGCCAGGACAAGCTTTTGACACCAGAGGTAAGAAAGCCAGGGGGTCTCACAGAGCCAAAAGGGTACCTTGTCACTGTACAGCAGTGCTGTGGGGTGTTCTGTATGGCAAATGTGTTGCTAATAAAACACTGATTGGCGGTGGCTGGCAGGCAGTGACTCCTTCTGCCTTCCTGTTTTTTTAATTCTCTCTGTTAGTCCCGCCTATACTTCCTGCCTAGCCACCGCCAGGACAAGCAGCATGTAAAGATGCCGGTAAGCCACGAGCCATGTGGCAAGGTATAGATTTATAGAAACAGATTAATTTAAGATATAAGAACAGTTAGCAAGAAGCCTGCCACGACCATACAGTTTATAAGCAATAGAAGTCTCTGTGTTTCCTTGGTTGGGTCTGAGCGGCTGTGGGACTGGCAGGTGAAAGAGATTTATCCTGACCGTGGGCCAGGCAGGAAAACTCTAGCAACAAAGCAGTCCCTGTGGATGGCTTATAGGAGACCATACGGGGAGCCAGTGGCTGGTGAGGCCTCATCCACCTAAGTGTGCTTCTTTCATGCTGTTCTGGCTATCTTTGCCTGAGACTGTCTCTCCCCATTTGAGATGTGGCCTCAGCTGCTTGTTTCTGGGTTGTTCTACTCATCTAAACATTCCTCAGTGCCTTGGAATCCCTGGCAGATGGTGGGGAGGACACCCAGCTCCTGGGGTACAGTGGCCCTGCTTCCACAATGCTAGACCCACATGGAGGAGTATCTCAGTAGATATTTTGCTTTGCTGTTGGGACTTGGCCTCCAAAAATTCAAAACCCTCCTCCTCCATGAAGCCCCACCACCACCACCCCTGCTGCATCATCACATTCAGCTGCCACTCTGAGCCTTCTGGTGAGTGGCAGGTATCTCTGGTCTAGCCCTAAGTGGTTCTCACCCAGTCCCCCCACTTATTTGGTCACACTGGGATTATGTATTGAGTATAGCATCCATCTCCATTAGTCGAAGGTTGTCGGAAGATAATTTAATCAGATTACCAAGGAAGTCTTCGTTTACTCAAAACAAATTGAGCCAGTCCAGATAGCTGTAGGAAGTTCCAGACTTCCTTCACCTGAATAGCAAGCAAGCGCAGAGGGCAGTGGTCCCACTGTGTCCTTCTCTGGGCATGCTGTGGTGCCCAGCTCACCATCCTGCTCAGGGACAAAGAGAAGGCTAGTGATTCTTTTCTGGGCTAGGGTGTAGCTCAGTTTATTGAGTGCTTGCTAAGCATCCATGAAGCCTTGAGTTTACTCTTCAGCACTGCAAGAACCCAGTGTGGCCATGCACACTGGAAACCCCAACACCGTGCATGTGGAGGCAGGAGGATCAGAAACTGAAAGTCGTCTTCAACAATATAGAGTTCGAGGCTCGAATGGGAAGGGCAGAGTATGAGACCCTGCCCTTCCCAAAGGAAACCTCCCCGGCCCTCAGGCCTCCTCTTCCTGACCCGTTTGCCGTCTCTCCTGTTTCTCTGTCTCCCTACACTCCATCAGGTCTCCAAGGGCTGTTCTGCTCATATCCTAGCCAGTACCCAGGACCCACAAGGGTTTGTAGCTGCAGCCTGTGTAGAACCTCACACGTGAACATGCCTCTCCAGTGGGCCCTTGAACCTCAGCTGGGGACCTTGACACCTTTTGTGATGGCTTGAATAAGAATGGTCCTCATAAGCTCATATATTTGAGAAGTGGAACTCTTTATAGGATTAGTAGGATTAGGAGGTGTGACCTTGTTGGAGAAAGTGTGTCACTGGGGGTGGGCTTTGAGGTTTCAAAAGCACATGCCAGGCCCAGAGTCTCTCTTTCCGGATATGGATCAGGATGTAGCTCTCAACTACTTCTCCAGCACCACACCTGCCTGCCTCCATGCTCCCCACCATGATGATAATAGACTAATCCTCTGAAATTGCAACCAAGCCCCCAATCAAATGAGTTGCCTTGGTCATGGTGGCTCTTCATAGCAACAGAACACTGAAGACACCTTTCTTCAGTACAGAAGACTGAATCTGGGTTTACCGCAGTGTCACTTGCAAAGAGAAGTCCCTGAACACTTGTACGATATGTGTGTATGCATGTGTGTATGCACACGTGCACATGCATGCATATGTGAAAGTCAGAAGACTCAGTGTCATTTCTCAAGTACCACATACCATTATTTCTTTGTTTCCTTTGTTTTTATTTATGCGTACAGGTGTTCTGCCTGCGTGTATATCCGTATACCGTGTGCACCACCATGTGGGTGCTGGGAATCAAACCCGAGTCCTCCGAAACAGCAGTCAGTGCTCTTTACCACTGAACCATCTACCCTAGCCCTATCTGCCCTTTGTAAGACATGGTCTCTTACCAACCTGGAACTCACTAAGTTAAGCTGGCCAGCCAGTAAGCCCCAAGGATTCACCTGTCTCTGCCTCCCCAGCATTTAGGCTCTTGGCTTTTTAAAAGCACACACTCTGAACTCAGGTCCTCAAGGTTGCAAAGCAAGAACTTGATCGGCAGAGCTACCTCACAGGCCCCTGAACTCTTGTTTTAGGAGTGGATCTGTAGCCTACAATCTACTGCATGCCCTACAGTATTAAGATGTCTCCCTGATATACAAACATGGAACTACAATGGAGGTTCCAGAAAGATCCATGAGGTTTCTCCTGACATCTCACTGTTGTCTCTCTTCAGGAGTTTTGTATGTTCTCTTAGAAGCCCCACACCTGAGCCTTTCTCCTCATCAGCACAAAACCAGATGGTATTGTCTTTAGCAAACCATACAAGGACCATCCATTCTCCAACATCCATGTTCACATCTCGCTAAATTCAATGTTACTCAGAAGAGTCTGACAGAAGAGAATACTTAAATCATTTTCTTGCTTCCTAGAAAGCAAGTTCTGGATGAGAATCCACCTGCCTGTGAACCTTGGGAGGTCAGCCTTCTCTCCAGGTCCAACCTTTCTTCTCTTCCAGACTGACATGAACATCCTAAAGAGATCTTTGGATGCTCAGTGATTAGTGAGTTGATGTGGGATATATATAGATATACTTCTCACAAATAAGAAAGGCAATGATTCCTGTGTGTTGGTAGAGGCAGAGAGGCAAGTGCTACCCAAGAGCACAATTGCAGCTCCCTGGGGGAGGGGAGTTTGGGCCATGCAAGAAGGTACACGAGAGCCTTGGCTCCACAGACACTCCTACCAGAAGCAAACAATCTCTCCATCTTCTCCCTCCTCTGTGCTTACGCTCACTCCCTACCTAGTACTTCTTGACATGACATGAGTGTCCAACCCATAGACCTTCTTTCTAGGTAAATGCATGCACCTCCTCTACACATGTAGCCACCGCCCCCCCCCCCACCAAGCCCTGCATTTGAGCAAGATGGGTCATAATGCGATCTGGGATGAGGGTCCTTGTTGAGAGAGATGGTTGAGGTCAGAAACTTCTGATGAGTTTGGAGAGCTTTGTGCAGGATGGGGTCAGGTTTAAATGAGGTTGGGAACTCTGGTGCAAGGGCTTCCTTGACTCTGGGTGGGGAATGTTAGAGCATGTAGTATTCACTGAGGGATGGTGATTGGAGTCTCCTTGGGGCATCTAAGCTGGATCTATGTGCTTCTCAGCTGGCTCAGCTGGTATGCAGGTGATGTGCAGCTGGTGTCCAGCTGGTATGCAGGTGATGTGCAGCTGGTGTGCAGGTGATATGCAGCTGGTATCCAGCTGGTGTCCAGCTGGTATGCAGGTGATGTGCAGCTGGTGTCCAGCTGGTATGTAGATGGCCCTCTTCCCTTTTCTGTTTCTTACCCTTTCCCTCTGTCTGGTGGTTCCTGTCCACCTGGGTTGGGCTGGGCATTGCTTTCATGGCTGGACACCTCGTTCAGCTCAGCTCCATGGAAACGATCCAAGAAGGAATCAGGTCTCTGGTCTTCCTGGTGTAAGTGCCTGGCAGCCCACGCACGAAGTGAGATGATGAGTCGTGACACCCTGGAAGAGGAAGGATAGACAGTGACTAGAGAATAAAGGACAAGAAAAGACCCTACTCTGGCCTCGGGGGGCCCAGAAGAAGCGGAGGTGACCAGTGGAGATGAGTCTGGGGGCCTGTGGCCCGGGCTTCTATCTCTCTATGCCCTTTTCTTCCTTCTTCCTTTTCCTCTCCAGTGTGGGGCAGAGTCTCATTGATAAATGATGCTGTCTCTTTATTATGGCTTTGCCCTTTAAACTCTCCCACAGCCATGCTCCCTCCAACGGGGCATCGGCAAACATTTCTACTCATTATCCCTTTTGCCCAAAGCAGATCTCTTGTTAGGGTTGCTAAATGAGAACTCATCAGTTAAGAGCACTTGCTGCTCTTAAAGAGGATCTGGGTTTGGTTCCAAACAGCTTACAACATGTGTAATTCCAGTTCTAGGGGATCTGATGCTCTCGTCTGAACTCCGTGGGCACGAGACACTCATATGGTGCAATACGTTCATGCCAGGCAAACACTCATACACATAAAATTACAAACCAAAACCTTTGAAAAATATTGCTAGGCATAGGCACAGTGAAAATATATAGTCCTCGTGGTTTAAATGTGAAATGTCCCCCATAGGTTCATGTGTTTGAACATGTGATCTCCAGGTGCTGACATTGTTTGGAAAGATTGTGCAACTGTTAGCAAGCAGAGCCTTGCTGGAGAAAAGCGGATCACTGGGGGGCAGGCCTTGATGTTTTATGCCCAGCTCCACTTCTCTTTGTTTTCTGCTTCCCAACTGCATATGCAGGGTGCCAGCTGTCCCCCTGCCCCATGCCACCCTCACTATGATGGAATTGTAAGTCATAATAAACCCCCTTCCTTTGAGTGGCTTCTTGTTAGGAATTCTCACAGACAATGAACAATTTAACGAATATGATCCTCAAATAAGGATGAATTTAGAGCAAAGTGTAAAGGAACAAGCATCCACATAGAGCATAAGTCCACATCCCCCGCCCCCTCCCACGCAAGTGTATTCTATTAGTTCTTTCCCATAAGCTCTAGTACTTTGTTCGGGTTGGTGCAGAAGTACCTTTGCAATGTGTCTGATCCCTATCCTAATATCAGACCCTGCTAGGAGTTGGCTATAGGCTCAGTCCCTGATACTGCAGTCCATGTCTCCAGAGCTTATCACAGCTGGACCATTCTTTGAAGCCTGCCCCTGCCCTGCCTCCCACTTCCTGTTTCCACCAGAGAAGGAAAAGATAGGCTCAACCCCATTTCTCTGCTTTTAGACTTTTATTCTTTTTATTTATGCGTGTGTGTGTGTGTGTGTGTGTGTGTGTGTGTGTGTGTATACGTACATACCTGCTTATATGTACACAGTATGTACATAGCTGCCCAAAGAGTGTGAGCCAGCTGATGTGAGTGCTGGGAACTGAACCTGGGTACTCTGTAAGAGCAGCAGATGCTCTTAATGTTGAGCCATCTCTCAAGTCCCCCTTCCCCTTGCCTCTGTTTCTCTGATTTTGCTTCTTTCTGGTTTCCTCCACTCCGTAGCTATAAAGACCTCCACAGATTGTGTTCCTAATACAATCAGCCCTAAGCAACTTGTAACCAAGTCATGAGTTACTAAATACCTTGACCCTAATTACACTCTTACAATATTGAAACAAGAAAGCAACCCTCACACAATGCTGAGATCGGTTGCATAGACATATTTTGAGGGGCCTATGGGAGCTGCTCTCAGCTCTGGACACTGTCCCTGCCTATCCTCTGCTAAGAATATAAAAGAAAGGTCATTTCCCTGTTCTCCGGCTCCAGCAAGTAGGATCAGACAACTGGCCCACAGTGCATCATTCCTACCTCTGAACGACAGACAGCCCCATGATGCTACAGTTGGGTATTTCACTCAAGGTCATTTTCAGCCCTGTGCCTGATGATGATGTGTGATCAAAGACAGCCAGAAAGGAAGGAGGCAGGTCGAAGAAGTACAAAGTCCAAGAAAATCTACAGGACAAGGAGAGGGATGGCAGCTGCCTCCCAGCCCCCTCCTCTGCCTCCATGGCTCCATCTCTACCACAGACCGCATGGCTATCCTGAAACAGTGCCCCGTCCAGTATACCTGAGGTCTTTTCATTTGCACTGACTTGAAGATGCTCTCTTCTTTGCAACCCAGAGACTTGCTTTATTAATACAAAACACTGGAAACCATTTCAATACCCAGCTACAACCAGCTCCTTAAAAATCAAGACAGAGAGCCTGAGGAGACAGCTTAGTAAATAAATTCCTTGCTGAGCAAGCACGAAGACCCCAATTTCAGATCCCAATGAAAAAGTCAGCAGGGATGGTATGTGTCTGTTATCTCAGCACTGAGGGACAGAGACAGGGGGATCTCTGGAGATCAGTGACTGGCCAGTGACCTTCAAATTCAGTGAGAGACTTAAGGTGAATAGCAACTGAGAAAGACACATAATACCAATACCAATACCAATACCAATCTCTCTCTCTCTCTCTCTCTCTCTCTCTCTCTCTCTCTCTCACACACACACACACACACACACACACACACACACACACACACACACAAACTCCAGAGTAGAATAACATTTTCTACAATTAAAAATACAATGAATAAATAGATAAATAAATAAAAGAAGGAAATGCTTAAATAAATTCATGTATCTATTTACTTGACAATCAGCTTAACTAACACTGTAGATGGCTTAAATGTGGTGTTGGCTTAAGAAAATTGCTGGAGAACCATGAACTCAGCATTCGTGGAGCGCCTGCCATGAGAAGGCTGCTGAGAACGATACAGCTCCAGCCACCCGTGGAGCCAGCATTGATGGAAGCATTTTTAGAAGGGGCTAGGAAGGGCGGACTGACTTTCTTCATGCGCTACTGCTGTTAAAGCCAGATACAGACGTCCTCAGAGGGAGGTAGAGCTTCGAGATTTGCTAATCTGTCCGGTGCTTTTGCAAGGATGCCTGCTACAGAGTCTAGATGTACTGAGAAACCTTCCAGAACTATTTCAGAAAACACCATCCTCAGCATATCACTGTGCCCATCTCGTGTCCTCTCATGGCTACCCAGTTTGGGATTTGTTCTGAGTTTCTCCAGGACTGAGAAACACTCAGTGCTACTTTTTATTAAATTTCAAACTAAAACTATTTTTCTTCCACTTTTTCTGAGCTGAGAACATCTGACTCAAGAGGATAGACGTTAGTCACTGATAGATTTTAGGGTGCTCTGCTCCTTACCCTGTTCTGCAAATCTTCAGCCCTATCTAAGATGCCTTCCGAGGTCTCTCCACATTCTTTCTGCCTCAGTCTCTCTTTTCCCAGGGTGAAGATTGTGCAGGGTCAATTACCTGGCTGGCCCCTGGCTTGTGAATAAGCTCCGTGCGGATCCAGCCAGTCCTTGGGTCTCCATGGCGATGCCTGGCTGCAGTGTGGAAGAAGTCTCCTCACATGGTGAGTGAGACCTAGGAAATCAAATATGCAGCATGCTAATTGATTTCCAGCTCATCCATCTCCCAGACAGTCAGGAGTGAGATGAGCAGATGCCCGCAGTGGGAGGAAAGACACCACTGCAGTCTCCAACCACAGGTCCTCTGCTTCCGTCCATCGCAAATCTCGACTCCCGATTATTTATTTGGTGTGTATGTGTGCATGTGCATGTACCTGTCATGCAAGTGTGGAGATCAGGGGACAACTTGTGGGAGTCTGTTCCCTCCTTCCACATGTGTGTCCCAGGGATTGAACTCAGGTCCTCGAGGCTTGGCAGCAAGCATCTTTGCCTACTGAGCCATACTGTCAGCTCTAAGGGACACTTCCTTTACAGCCGTTCTGACTAAGGAGAGCAGACTTTGATCAGAACTGTATATGAGTTAAGTGAAGGCAGGGGGGCCAACAGCGAGCGTTAGCATGGTCTCCATCAGAGGTTGGGGCCAGGGGAAGTCCCAGTACCTGCCATCTGGGACCATAGCAGATGTTTCCATGCAATGCTTTCCAGAACAAAGATGTTTACTTCCAATATGTCACTGGCTTCTGTGTCTGGTCTACCTCCTTCTAGAAGCCTCCTTTCCTCCTCTGTGCTGTGGATGCACTTTCTGGACAGTTATGTTCTTGTCTGGCAGCCTTCCTACTACTCTGCATCATTGCATGGATTTGGGCTACCCCCACCCCCCCAATCACAGTTAAAATAATTTGAGCAGTGTTTTTAGAAACAAATTCACTCACCCTTTGCCAAACCCTGTCTCTGTCCCCAGCAATGCAGCAGGAAAGAGGAGTCACTCCACCTGTGCATTCAGGGTGGACAGCACGTGTGCTGATAAGGCAGGTAACCCCACCTCGGTACAGGTCCGTGATGGTAGTGAAGCCTTGTGTCTGATGAACTACCTCAAATAAGGCCAGGAGTGCATCCGGGAGCATTTCTCTTTCTTTTTACAAACCTCCTAAGGCTGAATTTGACCAGCCTGATTAAAAGCCAGCCAGGCAGTGTCCCCTAGGGAATCTACACTTCACTCTATGACTCTTGAGGAAACCCAGCAAGGTAAATTAATTCTATCACGTGACCTATTCCAAACTAATCGGCTTCCTTAACGAGGTGGTTGAAGCAAGATGCAAACATTAAGTCGGGGAAAGCTTCACTCCCTGTGGTGAGAGATTAGAGTCCTTGGATGCCAGGTGTTGAATCTCTTCTAGCAGCATGCCTCCCACAGGGATGGATTGTGTGGGGGGCAGGGTGGGGACTCATTTCCATGCTACAGCCTATCTAGGGTGTCTTTGGATAGCCGGATTTGCCAGCACACACCCCCTTCTCCCAGCTTCCTCCCAGCAAGGCCACTTTTTCTGCTGGATCCGCGTGGAGTTAGACAGCCTCATCTATTGTGTTGGCCATCTTCAGTGATGGGGACCTGTACAATGTCTCGCTGTTCAGGTCCCAGATCCCATTCATTCTTCCTCAGGTTCAAGTCTCCCCTCATCACAGCTAACTCATTGTGACCATGTTCCTGAGGTCTAGCTTGGCCATGCAGGGAAACCAAGAGCACCTTGTGATTACTGGGGTCAAGCCAGGAAGTATGTGTTGGCTTATGCATTGTTGGTGGCTATCAGGCAAATCCCAAAGTTTTACAACACAAGTTGCTGGTGACTCCGATGTCCTCAACTTGCACATGCGTGATTGATTTTTTTTTTAGAGTTAAATATCAGGCCTCCCCATCTATCTGAGTCCTGTGATGTTTGGGAATCTTTGGTGCACAGAGGAATCATTCTTGGGTCATCTCCCAACAAGATCACAAATACAACAAAACACACACCAGTGATTGACAGATGACTGTGTATCAGCTGCAACCAGTTCACCATGTATCCATGCAATGATGCTGGAAGGTGGACGTCCAGAAGGATTAAGTAACTTCCCCGAGGTCACAAGGCCAAATGGCAAAGGGTCGAGTCTCGTGTCATTCCACCCCAATCCAAAAGCTGCCCTCACCTACTCCATGGAGCTGCCCTTTGTATTTTAACTGACAGCATAAATGGAAACAAAGTTTCATGGGACATAGGTAAGGACTGATCCTGTGGCATGCCATCAGAGACATGGCTGCATTCCATGGGTAGGGCTTTAATTTCAAACTGCTGGGTGCAAATCTCCCCCTGTACCCTTAAGAGACAACTCACATCTTACCAGTGTGCCCAGAAGAGAGCAGCCAGAGGCCCTGCTGTACTGCAAATGCTATGCTTGCCCTCCTGATGTTCTGCAGACAACCAAGGTGGGAGGTATATCCCCCAGTGCCTCGGTCAGTTTAGGAGGTAGTGGCGGTGGAAAGCATGTCTCTCTCGAGTCCTTGAACCTGAGACGTTGGCATGCCCTGGGAGGTGGGTAGCAGCTGACGCCTAGAGCTCTGTCATAGCATGTGGGTCTGGAAGATGCAGAGGCAATTCTAAGGATGGATGGTGTCTGCCTCTACCATCAGCTCTCCCAGTTCTAGGCTCCATGCAGCCCACCCTGCATTTCCACTCAGTCTCCTGTCTGTTCATTGCGTAGGACCAGGCTTCCTGGCATATTTAGTGAAGGAACTAAATTTACGATATGGGAGGTGGCCGAGGCAGACTGCATACAGACTGCCTCACACCTACTTTCAGGGTAGGTGGCAGAGTGGACAGCCAGGAGGCTGGGCTTAATTTCTTATTCCAGTACCTGTTCACTGGGTAACCTGAGGACGGGTCACTCACCCTCTCATAACTTAAGTGTCCTGATCTCCATAAAGAAAGAAAAATGTGCAACCCCATGCTGATTTAAATATTGTTTCAATACTCCAGCCCTGAAAGGCACACTTATCCCCAAAGGAAGAGAAGAGCCTTCTACGATATGAATGTAGGGGATCCAAAGAGGGTTTTTCTTCTGGGTGCATCTCCTCCCTTGCTTCATGATGCCTGAAATTCTGCTGCTGATTATGTCTTTCATTGGACTCTAACCTTGGTAAATATCTGGGGGGCATTTATGTAGCAAATCTAATTATAGCCCACACCCTTCAAAGATGCTCAGCTCAACAAGGGAACATATATACTAGGGGTACTATCAGTTTACAAAGGACTGAAGAATTCTCACCAGCTAGTAACACACATGCTATGGTGATACCACCATGACATTCTCTGACCACAGACTTCCAGGAAGGCATCCTCACTGTCAACTACATGATTGTCATGACTTCTCAGAGAAACTCATCTTACCAAGCACGTGGAAGAGAGATGGACAGAGCAGAGCAGAACTGAGTGTCTGAGGTGACATTTGAGCCCCCAGGAAGACCGAGGTATGGATGAAGATAAACTAGGTAGTCAGTGAAATGATGGGGAACTAGAACCTTCCAAGAAACTGAGAGGCAGGAGACAGAGAGGGCTGCCAGGGAACAGCCCAGCACCAACTCTGGTGACAACTTCGTGTGTGATGCTGCCTTCCAAGAACAAACTGTTACTGGAGTTAATAGGGTCAGGCTGGACTCAGGCATCTCTCACAAGCCACCCTCAGCCATCTGCCCTAAATAAGCCAATTAAAGAGACTATTTCATAGTGAAAAGCAGAAAAAGACTTATTTAATATGACCACATTGGGGAGAGGGACAAAGAGGACCAATCACTCCCCAAGTCCATCTTTGGGGTCCTGGGGTGAGGCTTATGTAGAAGGCCAAATGTATACAAAGATAAGTCATTTTGATCAAGGCATGGTCCTGCCTGTCATTATTAGCCCATCCTTGTCTGGACTCCAGTGTCTCCAACAAGGTGATCTGATGAATTGTTGACCATGTGTGAAATCTGTTCTGAGGCGATCAGTTCCCCTCTGGCTGGTACCAGGTTTCAGTCTCTCCCTTCTCCAGGTGTGAGAGGCTCTCTGAAGTCAACAAGGACAAGGACAACCAGTACAAAAATCACTGAAATGACTTTTAAAACCCAAGGGAAGTTTCAGATCGCGACACTCAATCTCCAAATCTGTGTGTGGAGGGGAGTGAGTGTTGGGGAGGTTCCCAATATCACCTGCCACTGGGCAAGGGCAAAGGTGCCATAAACATCAGACCTGCTAACTGACCTTGCACATCTTGTCTTTCTCAGTGATGTGGGGACAGGAGAGCAAACACACATGGCTTGCTGGCCCAAGGCTAGAGAACATGACACTATTCTTTTCTTCTTTAGAGTCCCGAGGACTCCAAATGATGAGAATCCAGTGCTATTGGGGACACGTGACCAGGGAGCGGAAGCCAGTGCATTTTTAAGTCTTTGGTCCTTGAGAAGCAGGGTGAAAATGGTTTTCTTTGGTGATAATTGCTTTGGGTTCTGCGCAGACAGCAGCAGGAAGGAAGCCTCTTTTCTGTAAGACAGACCCCTGTGCCCCAAAGCTCACTCAAAATAGCTACACCAGGAAATGGGTCGGGATTTGGGGTGCCCTCGGACCTCACTGCAATTCTCTGTAGCACATTCTGAAGTCTTTTGATATTGTAGTATCTTGAAAATATGCTGGATGGCTCCTAGACAGTTGAGTCTAAGTAGAAGGAAAAATTCAAGACTTTTGTGAGTCATGTTTGCTTATGTCACCGAGGTTGGCCTTGAACTTGTGATTGTTCTTCTCTGGCTTCTGAGTACTAAGCTTGTAAGCGTATGCCACCATGATCAGGTTGGGACATTTTTATTTCTGGTATTTTCAAGATATATATATCTATATATATATTTCATTTGAAGGAACCATTTCCATCCTTTCTTGTGTTCCCTTAGGAAAATCATTCTGATAACAAAGAGAAAGGAAAACTGCCTCCGACGTGGCGAGAGGTCTGCTGGTAAGGCTGTCTCAGGGGATAAAGCATCGGTAGTTCTGTCTTCCTAGGGGCATTTAGGGAAGGACCGGTGGCACACTGGTGCTGACAGGCTCATTCTATGATTGGGAACAAACAATGCATTCTATTTCAGTACACAAAGTCTCAATTATTTATTCCGAAAGCTCCCCCAAACAAAAGGACTGGAATTTGAATGCAATGATGTGGTCTATCCAAACACAATTTCTTCCCTTAAATTAGTAAGTTTTAGACTCACAATGTTTTGTGTATGTGCCCAAGTCCTTTTTAAATCTGCTTTAAACATTTTATATACATGAGTGTTTTGCCTGCATGTACTACGTCTGTGCGCCACATTTTGCCTGGTGCCTGAGATGCCAAAGGAGGGCATCAGATCCTCTGGGACTGGAATTTCAGATTGTTGTAAGCCACCGTGTCAGGGCTGGGAACTGAGCCCTGATCCTCTGGAAGAACAGCCAGCACTCTTAGCCACTGAACCATCTTCCTAGTCCTATTTGTCCAATTTTACATTGAGAATAAGTAAATGCTAGATTAGGTGGGGAAGCCCTGGAGGGACCTAGACTCTGCCTCAGTCCCCAAGGCAGCTTTACTTTTGTCCTGAACATGTGTTGGGTTCTCCTTGCTGTCTCAAGGAACCTTCTGGAATTTCCTGTATACATCCAATGTTAGAATCCAATGGCTAGTTAGGCCACAGCACCTTGCAGCATTTCCCTTCCTCTCTAACAGGTACTTGCTAAGGCATTGTGAGTCTCCAGATAACAGGCATCCCTGCGCTGGCATCTCTCACCTGGGAAGCGAGTTTACATCAAAGTGGGTGTTGGTGGGCACATCCTGCTCCCCACCCCCTTTGCTGTCCCCTGCCTGGGAATCAAAGAGCCTGGCTGCAAGCTTGAACTGTGAAACCTCCTCCATCCCCAGAAAGGTACAAGAGACTTGTACCTCTGCCACATGGGCCCCGGTTTCCTCTCCTCAAGCCCTTGCCAAGCTGCTATCTGTCTGCCTGTTCATGGCATTCAATAAATCTTGTAGCCTCAAGGAACAGTCTCTGTCTCCGTGTCCTCTATGGTATCCTAGACCTTTCTCTTCTTTGGGTCAGCTTCTGCTCATATGAGAGAAAGCATCTCTCTCTCTCCCAAAGGAAGCATTCTTCCTGGTTGTTCTGTGGAAAGCTCTGTATGATTCCATAGGATCTGTATTCATCTATTACCAAGCTTTCACTGTGTGGATGGTTGGACAAGGATACAGGTGGGACTCAGTGAGACTCAGGGAGTGGTCAGGCTGAGAAAGCACTACTTGGGCACAGGCAGGGAAGGCTAATTCGAGATGCCTGGAGGTCTGAGGGCAAAAGAGGAGGAGAAGGCTTCCCACATGAGAGACCAGAGAGGACTCACTGGAAAGAAGGGTGATTCCTAAATGTAACCAAGAAAATGACGGACTACTTAGCCACATGCAGCAAGGAGCCTGCCAAGAGCACCATGTTCACCAGCAGTTTTAACCTCACCACAAGCCTGGGAGTCAACACTAGACTGACCCCTTCCATGGATGAGGAAACAGAGGCTTAGAGCCGTTGCACACGTTTCCATAGCTAAGCAACTACAGAGCCAGTGTTTAGACTCAGGCGGTCTGACCTGAACCATGCTGGTCATGGAAACTGGGACAGGAGGGAAAGGGGGGGCAGTCATCTTTCTGTCATAAGGAAATACCCGAGATAATCAACTTACAAAAAAAAGGTCGATTTTGGTTCAGTTTTGGAGACTCTAGTCCATGACAGACCAGCTCTGTTGCTTTGGGCCAATGATTGGCCAATGACTGTATGATGGCAGTCCATTATACACCATTGATCAGAAAATAGAGGGCTTGAGTCCCACAACTTCCCTTGGGGCTATGCATCCAAATGACTTTAGGACCTTTCACAAAGCCCACCTCTTGAAGGTTCTGCCTTCTTCCGGTAGTGCCACCTTTAGACTGAACCATTAACACACGGGCCTTTGGGTGATGTTCAGGAACCAAATCTATGATGGCAAGTAGCATTTTTCAAAGGGCATCAGTTCAGATCCCTTGACCATGATGCTAACACCATCAGAGCGTGTATGACGCTTACCTCCTCAGAACACAGTGAAAACCTGCAGCAAGGTTGCTAGGAGCCAGAGGCCTAAGGTAGGGAGTTAGCATGGCTTCGTGTGATGGTGCTGCATTTGCCAGAAAATCATTATGACCTCTCATGATCCCACAAGTCAGATGGGGATCGTAGGTTAGAGGTCAATGCAGAGTCGGGACAAGGTCCACAATAGTTTCTTAGATAAGCAAACTTTTTGGGCTGATGCTACAGCTCGCTACCTCCAATGGGCCTGCCTTTCTCTGTGGATCTCAGTGAAAAGAAGCAGATGGAGACCCCTGTGGCTGTGCTCTCTGCCCAGAGTACCTGGAAGCTCCATGAGAAGCTCTTGTCAAGACCCACTGTAGGTAAAAGAGGTAATGCAGAAGAGTTCCATTTGGCTTTGACAATCTCTGTGCTTCTTCCACTGAACCCAAAGTTCCAGGAGTCTGATGTTAGTGCTGGACTGTGCTGCAGTTCTTTCTCCTACACACCCAAACCTGATACGGAAGATCCTTTCAAGGATGTTTATTAGCTGATTATGGGAAAGAAACTGTTTTTTGCATGCAAAAGCTTTAGCCATAGACACGTGTTCATCTTTCTTGGAAATAAGAAGCAATGACTCAAGCAATAGGAATTGGTCCCCAGGGGTGGGACACCAACCCTAATAAATGTTCTTAAAGGGAGCTTCTATGTCAGGTTGGGGTGTGTAGGAGAAAGAGCCACAGCACAGGGCCCAGCAGTAACATCAGGCTCCTGGGATTTGAGATGTTCCTTCCCTTCCTGGCATCTTAGAAGGGTGAAGGTTTGCAATGATAAGGACTAGTATTTGGAAATTGCTGACATCACTTCTTGTGTTAGTGACTTTCCTCACTGCTGTGCAAAGCATC
>CABHPP010144621.1:19137-38621 GCA_902168425.1 Peromyscus attwateri | reverse complement strand
TCCTTCCTTCCTTCCTTCCTTCCTTCCTTCCTTCCTTCCTTCCTTCCAGGAACCCCAGTTTCCTCTGAGCTGCAAACGGCATCTTCCTTCTTCAGCCTCCTATTTGTACATACCACCTTTCCGAGTATGTTGTTAGTCCTAGAATTCTCCAGTTGAGGGGCTGTTTTAGACTGTAGAACTCTGAGTGGCCCAGTAAACAGTACTGCCTCATGGAGCATCTCTGCCAAGTCACATGACAGACCATGTCCTGTTAGTGTGGGGAGGGGCGTTTGACAGCACCAGCAGGGATGCTTGTTCTAGAACACTGAACAGGCTAGAACTGTGAGCATTGCCAAATGGCTGCTGAGTCCCATGGGAAGGTAGGAATTCTGCATTCAAGCACGTGCAGTTGCAGCTGTGAAATCCAGGGAGTCCAGGGAGGAAATGACCTCTACAAGGTCACTCAGAAAAGTAGTAACAACCCAGGGCTTTTTGTTCTTGGTCCCCTCACACTCCTCTGTCCTCCCTCTCTATCCCTCTCTAACCCATCACAGGATGCTGGAATTCAAGGACCAAATATGTTTTCCATTTTTATTTTTATTTACTTATTTCCTTACCTCTCTGTATGCTCTGAACTGAACCAGGCATAAATAAATAAAGAAAAGAAAAAAGAAAAAAAAGGTAGTGTATTTCATCTGATCCCAACCTTGGCGACCCTGAGAACTCTGCTGTGAGGGGGCTGGAGCACCTCTCTGGAAGATGAGTCAATGTGCTGTGACTCACCTGCTGCTGACTCAGCCCCCGCTCCCTCAGCCCACAGGGACACAGCCTAAATTAAAACCTCGAGAGCTGGAAAGGCAGCAGCTGTCTCTCTCCCCAGCCCTCCTCAGTGATGAGCCCATGAGCCGGCAAGGCTAATTTTAGCAAAGACTGCTAGGGGTGAGGAACAGAAGGGACTTGGAGAGCATCTCTTCTGTGGTTCTCAGTTCCCATTTGGGGCACCAAAATCACCTCAAGGAACCAAGCATAGTTGTGCACTCCCGTGATCCCAACACCTGAGAGGCTGAGGCAGGAGGATCATGAGTTCAAAGCCAGACTAAGTTATATAACAAGGTCCTATCAAAAAGGAAAAAGAAAAAGGCATCCAAAGAAATTGCACCCCTCATTCCAGGAAGGAGCTGGACACTGATACTGTTTTTTAGCCCCCAGATGTCTGCATATGCAGCCAGGGTTTACATCACCCCTGGCTGGACACAGGAGGCTGAAGCCCAGAGAGAGGAGTGACTTGCACAGGGTGACACCGAGGACATGGTCAGAACCAGAACTTGATCTGAGTCTTCTTTAAGATTTGCCATGTTCTCTCTCTACCTAGAGAACATATCTACTGAAATGGCTTAGATAGAAATTTCAAAAGTCACCAAACATTTACCATATGCCTACTATCTTCTAGAAGAGATGGGAGAGTAGTGATATTCCTCCATGAGCTGTGGAAGCCCACAGCCCAGCAGAGAAAACACACAGGTGCCCTGGAACCACCTTTGTTCTGACGTACACTGTGGTGTAGGAAGGGTACTAGGCACTCAGAGGGAAGAATCTAAGAAGCCTCCCCGGAGGAGGAAGAGTTGTACCCCTGGTAGAGCAGGCTTGTAATGTCGGCTATTTAGAAGGACGAGACAGGAAGATCAAAATTCAAAGTCAGCCTTGGCTACAGAATAAGTCCAAGGCCAGCCTGAGCAATGTAGTAAAAAGCAATACAAAGTAAAACCAGGGCTAGGAATACATCTCAGTAGTAGAGCACTTACCCACCATGGTATAGGGTCCTGGGTCCAATTTCCACACCTGGAGAAAGGCCCACAACTTTTGAATAATTTATCTCAAATAGTGAATGGGGCATATCTATGCTAAGGGATTATCATGGACCCAAAGATCTTTTCTGGCCCAGAGCACGTGCTACTCAGGGAGAGGGAAGTGCACTCCTTGGAAGAGATCCTTGCTAGAAAGACTCATTCTGCTGGGTCATGTAGTGTGGGGTGTGCCTGCGGGACCTCAAGGAGACCGGGAAATCTGTGACCAGAGGTCTGAGAATCACATGAATGAAAGCCAGGATGAAAATAACCCAGTTTTACATGTTCATGTATGTACTTCTTAACATTTCCATGAGCAAAACTCCCAGCATGTGGAAGATGTGTCCCCAGGAGGTGTCTCTGTCTTCAAGAACAGAGTCATGGACCTCTCTTTGTCCCCACAGCTATCCTGGGCATGCACACGCTCATGAGCAACCAGCAATATTACCAGGCCTTGGGCAGCAGCTCCATTGTGAACAAGGAAGGACTCAACAGTGAGTATACAGCCCTGCTTGGCTGCCATCCCCTCCCTTGCTGGGCCCCAGGACTGGCTCACAAAGGGGACCTTGAAAGAGAGGCGCCTCCTCCTGCATCTTGGAGCCTGTACTCCCAGGTACTCTGGCTCGTTGCAGATTTTATGTAGGCAAATCTCTTCATCGTCTCCTTTGAGTCTGCTGGGATTTTATGTCTCATTTGCAAAGCCTTCTTCGTCTCCATGTCAGGTTTTCTTCTAAAGGTTTTAGAGATTTGCTTCTTATATTCAATGTCTTAATCCTCCCTCTGTGTGTGCGTGTGTGTGCATGCGTGCGTGCGTGCGTGCGTGCGTGTGTGTGTGTGTGTGTGTGTGTGTGTGTGTGTACTTGTGGAAGCCAGATGCCAGTGTCATCCTTAGTTGTTCTCCACCTTGTCTTGAGACAGTCTCTCAGTTAACCTAGAGCTCCCATATTTGACTAGACTGGCTAGCTAGTGAGCTCCTGGGATCCCCTGTATCCACCTCCCCAGTGCTAGAATTACAGGCACAGGCCACTGCACCTGGATTTCTTTTTCTTTTCTAACATGGATTCTGGGGATGGAACTTAGGTCCCCATGCTTATGAAATGAGGACTCTACTGATCAAGCCTCCTACTTAAAATTTTTAATAGATACCTATTTTTTCACACAACATTCTTTGAAAAGTGTGTTCTTTACCACTCTATGGGGCTCTCTCTCTCTCTTCAGTTTCCACTACCCTCTTCTGTCCCATGAGACCCTTTGGCCTTTCCTGGGCCCATATCACATTGTCTCAATTATTTAACTGCATTATTCCAAACTAGCATTTTTGGGCCCAAAGAGAAATGAGGGTGCCAAAAGAATAAGCATCCTTCCTTTTGGAAGAGAACTAGAGTTCTTTCCAGCCCAGGCCTCATCTTACCCTCCTGGGAGCCCACTGAGATACTGAGCATGGTAATAATACCATCCCCACAGAACAGACAAGGCTTGAGAGTCAGAGGGTTTAGGTAATTCACCAGATCTTGGAAGAACTCAAAAGCAGCATCCAGAGACAGCCCAAACCTCTTGGCTTCCTCCCTGACTTCTTCTGACATATCCCAGCCCCTGGTCCCCCCTGTAATGTGCTGCCTCCCTTACACCTTGAATTCAACCCATGCTTCCTCTCAGGGAGTCCTTATGTTGGAAGAAAGTGACCCCTATGTTCCTGTGAGCCAACTCCGTTTTATCCATCACTCTAGGTGTGATTAAACCCACACAGTACAAGCCTGTGCCTGATGAAGAACCAAATTCAACAGATGTAGAGGAGACGCTGGAGCGGATAAAGAACAATGACCCAGAACTTGAAGAGGTTAATCTCAACAATATCCGGGTAATGTCCTGCTATTTCAACTCATGTGTACTGGGGTAGGGTTTTCAGTTGTGGTGGGAATGTCTTGAAAAACATATAAATGCTAGCAGTCCAGGCTACACAGATCAGCAGGGTCCTATCTGGACCTGGGTATTTCTGGATCAGAAACAGAGACAAGCCTTGACATATGGGAACACTTAAGGGGTGGGGGGCAGTGTCAACAAGCGAATCCCACAGTCCTGGTTTCTTTCAGAGGACAATTCCAGGCTCAGAAATCTACTACGGGCCAGTCCAGCTTTGATCTGGACACCTGCCATGTTGTTCAAAAACACAGAGATTCTCTGTGATAAAACTGTGAGTCAGAACTACACGATGAGTCAGCACGGGACCTCAAGGCTGGCAAAGCCCTGTGCCTCCAAGACTTGTGAGGTCACAAACCCCAGGTGGGCACTAACCCCTGAGGCATTACCGTTCCCTCTGCATCATGTTCATATTCAATCTCACTTTACAGCCAGAGGAGATTTTGGTACAAGTACCCCAAGAAATACCCAAGCTGTGTGCCCTGACTCTGTGGCCACTTCCCTCTATGGCCACCAGGGCAGGGTACAGGAGGGATATGGAAGCAGGCTCAGCTGCCTGCCCTGAGGCCCCGGATTAGCTTTGAGAGGGTGGGGGTAAGAATGGAAGCCAGCCCCTTCCTCCTGCTCTCCTTTCTTCTCGGCTTTCTTCTCAGTGGTTGCCAGTCCCAAGCATAATCTGATTGGAAACCTGTACCCAGTTTTCTCCTCCACCTGGCTCCTTGTTCCGCTCCCACGGGAGCTTAGGTGACACTTTGAAACGAGAGCTCTGGAAAAGCATAGCCAGCTCCCTCTCGATGCCTCCCTTGTCTGCCATGTGAGAGATGCTAACACAGTCCAGACTTGTCTGACCTGGGCAGTGGATAGTGCCTCAGCCAGGCATGCGTGGTGGGACTTCATTGGGAGGCCTCAGCGAAGGGCTTGGATACCTCCAGGCCTCTGTTTACCTTCTATACCAGGAGGCAGTTGGACATAGATCAGGTTTTCACCTGAGGAGATTAAAAAGCATACACCAAGGCCCAGGCCTCCCCCTCTGAGGTTCTGTGTGTGATGGTCTGGGGCTGGCGTGCTCGTCAGGATAGTGAACTGTCCCCAGGACCCACGGACGTGCAGACAGAGCTGAGACCCTTCGGGACAGACATCTCAGAGAGCAGTCAGTGCATCTCCCCAGTCTGTCTTTCAGAACAGACCCAAAGAGGGGAAGAGAGTCCCCCAGTGCCACACAGCAAGTCAGACACTCTGCCAGTCACTGGGTGGAAGCCAGGGTCCAGCCCTGTCCTTCTCCCAGTCCTGAGCCGTTTGTAAATATTCCTCCCAACTGAGCATTGAGTACTACCTCTTCCCCAGCCTCCCCGTGCATGGAGGAGAGCTGTGGGTCCTATCTGCAGCTTTCAGGGGTGATTTTATCAGTCCATGTACTGGGAATCCTCTGAGCCTCAGCCGGCTGGCACACGGCCCCCTTAAGAGACTTGCTAGGGACTCCACAGGGAGCCAGGCTGCATTTGGGAGAAAGCTACCATCATCCCACAAGCCGCCTGGCCCCATGGTCCCATGTAGGGCTGCTGTTCACTCTTCTGTCTTTTCCCCTGCAGAATATCCCCATACCCACCCTCAAGGCGTATGCGGAAGCCCTGAAAGAGAACTCCCACGTGAAGAAGTTCAGCATCGTGGGGACCCGTAGCAATGACCCTGTGGCGTTTGTATGTTCTGACCTCTCCGCTTTGCTTTGTAGTCCCTGGGCACTCAGGCCTGGTCCCACTGATGTGGGACCTATTGTGGCATGGTGAGGGGACTCAGCTAGGAGCCAGGAAGGGATATAGATGGGACAGTCCTCACACAATGCCGAGTTCTCATCCCAGCTAATCCTTGCAGCCACCCTGCTCTCAGAAGGGTGGGTCTCCAGGGAGGATAGGCAACTGGCTTTGTCCAGAGTCACACAAAAAGAGAAAAGCAGACCTGGGATCAAACCAAGTCACATTGACGCCTCTTTCTCCACTCAGCACCTCACGTTCAAAGCTCCTCCCCTTCTTGGGGCTCAGCTTCTCCAGCTCCCAAATCACTGTCTTCATCGGTGAATCCCAGTGACCAATTTTACTTTTACTGGTGTCTCTAACAATACTGCCAGTCAGCCAGGTATGGTGAGGTGCACATCTGTAATAGCAATGTTCGGGAGGTGGAGGCAGGAGGATCAGAAGTTTGAGACTAGCCTCGGTTCCATGAGGCTCTGTCTCAAAAACAAACAAATGAAAAAAACATGTTTACTCAAAGCAAATTGTACTTACAAAGTAACCGTTAATTCTTTTTAAAAAATATCCCATGCAAACTTCTTGACAGTCTATGCATAATGTTGAATTAGACTCTGGGAATCTGCTGTAATCACCCTCATTCATGATCACATGCATCTGTTTGGGCTTGAAGGCAGCCCAGTGGTACAGCACAGTGCAGCTGCTCGAGACTGTGGGACCTGGGGGAGATACAAGAATTAGCTTCCCCAGGAGGGGAGGGAGCAGAGTAGCAATCAGTTCTCTTCCCGGTTGTAAAATAGGTGAGATTGTTGGTTGCCTATTGGCAACTGTTGGTTGCAGTACTTTTGAAATAACCAAGTGAGCTCACAGTGCGGGGCAGAGGCAGCTCACAGACTGCCAGCTTGGGAACTGCTAGATCAATGACCTCTGTCTGTCCTCAGTGGATCCCGAGTTCGTCTGACAGACATAGCTGGCAAAACCCCATGTACGACTTGCTCATGGACCAGAAACCAGGCACGGCCATGCTGGCACTCAGCTCCGTGCCACGGATGGTTTGGGGGCATGGACTCTGTGCCAGGCGACAGCTGGTGGCAGGCCCTTCCTACCTGCATACCTATTACCAAGTGCTGAAATGCTTCTGGCCTGTTGCTAGGCCAGGTGCCGGAGCCCTGCGAGTCCCCCCCACGGCCTGCCTGGCACCATCTCCTACCCTCTGTTCCTCTCCTGTGATCCAGCACACAGGACCTGACACACAGAATGACAGGGCTCCAGGGCCTGCTCAGTTACCAGCACGTGCAGCCCATGGCCTGGTAACACCTGTCCACCGGTTGTTAAACAGGATTGGTGGTTAGGTCAGGCCAGGCTTTTCCTGGGAGAGGGTGTTGCAGGTGAGGCTCAGGGAGGCTACCCTACACTGATCAGGGGACAGCCATTGGTCATAGGGAAGCTGACACATCACCTCTGGGCAATGCTGGGCTGAGGGAGCCAAAGAAGGAGAAGTGGTTTCAGCATGAAGGCTCCCCGGGAGCTGGGCCTCTGGCAGGGTTCAGCAAGTTGGGGGAGCACAATAGGGCAGCCATTCCTGGCATGCTTCTGACTCGCTGGCACACTGGTCACGGTGTCCCAGGTCTCTCGGCTGCTGGTATCGTCTTTCCCCATGACACATCGTTTCCACCAGCTGCTAATTACCTCATTTCCTTCAGAGGCTCCGATTGTCATCTACACCCCCTGGCTAGATCCCTCTCAAACGTGCTGAGGGCCATCTGAGCCCTGCTCTACAAGCCAGCCCTCTGCTCTCTGGGGCTCAGAGGAAGACCATGTGACATTTCCACAGGGCCAGAGAGGAGATAAGCTAAGAATCCACGGGGAGATGAAGATTCCCAAGGGGCTCTGGTGATCATTGCTTGATGGCCTACTGTGAGCTGGGCACTGTGTGGTTAAAAACAGATACTAAGTTGCACTTTCAGCCCACGAAGGGTAGATTGTGTGGTGGTAGAGGCATACCAATAAAAAACATGAGAACCCTTGGGAGACAGCTCAGTCAGTAAAATGCTTGCCTTACAAGCGTGAGAGCCTGAGCACCATGTTGAAAGCTGGGCATTGTGACTCACTTTTAGTCTCAGTGCTAGAGACGTGGACACAGGACAATCTCTGAGGCTCCTTGACCAGCCAATATAGACTAATTGGTGAGCTCCAAGCCAACAAGAGAGGACACTCTCTCAAAGGAAGTACATGGTATTTATGAAGATGACATCGGATATTGTCTTCTGACCTCCACATGCACACACATGGGTATGAATGCATACACATGCCTGCACATATATGAACACACACACACCTGCACATACATGAACTTGTGCACACAGACACACAGGCACACAGACATGCATGTGCATGTGCACACACAAAACAATAACAAATAGGGATTTGAGGAATGTAGGTCTCATGAAGGAGATGTGGATAAGTTCTGTGAGGTTGCAAGGAGCAGGCCCTGGGTGGCTGGGAGGAACAAGACTCCGTCAAGTGAAACAGAACATTCTAAGTGGACCAATGAAGCAGAGAAAGGCTAAGGGGGGGGGGCACTGAGCATGTGCAGGAAACCCAGAGAGCCAAGGCTGCGCAGGGAAGGAAGAGCAGGTCCAGAGGTTCTGGGTGCCGATGAGCGTTCTCCAGGAGGGGTGTTCAGGGGGCCATGGCAGGTTGCGGGAGAGCAGAGACAGCGGTGTGCTTACAAAGGTAGCTCCAGAGACTGCCTGGCCCAGGCCCCTTGTCTCTGGACCTGTTCCAACCTTGCCCAAGGTAACACACGGGTCCTGCTTTTCTCCCGAAGGCGCTTGCTGAAATGCTGAAGGTGAACAAGGTGTTGAAGACGCTGAACGTGGAATCCAACTTCATTTCTGGAGCTGGGATCCTGCGTCTGGTGGAAGCTCTCCCACACAACACTTCTCTGGTGGAACTGAAAATCGATAACCAGGTGAGTCGGGCAGGGCTCCTCTCACACCCTTCCCCACACAGGGCAGTCGGTATCTGCCCACATGCTGCTGGCAGAGCGGAGGACACTGGTGACAGGTGCTCCAGAGTCCCCTGTGAGCCCCTCCAGGTGCCGCTGTCCAGACCCCCCGCCACACTGCCATCCTTCTTCCCAGCATGTGCTCTGCTAGCTTCTTCGTGTGCCCATGAGGGGTGGGGGCCCCTCCTCAGCGCTAGCCTTGTCCTTTGGGTATAGAATGTCCTTTCTTAGACCCGGGCAAATGAACTTCCAAGTCCTGCATGTTGCCTCAGCTGTTCTGTTGAGGAACCTGAGACATGGAGTACACAGATCCCACAAGCCACAGGACTCTTCGCCAGGAACACCCCCATTTCCCTTGGTCTCCCCACTTGATGTGGCTTTTGAGTCTCCTCCACGTGACACCTCCTCTGTCTTTATCCCAAGGAGCTCCTGCTTCTCTGACTTCCACGGATTAGTCATTTCTTTGGGGGCAACTGTCTGGGTCTCGGCTGTCTAAGACAGAGCCAATGACCGGAAATGCACGAGCAGTAGCTTGGCTGTTGGAGGGTTGTGGGTTGCTGTGGGGTGGGAGGCTCCACGCTACTGTGTACCCACCATCTCTGATCTTCATCACTGTGCTGTAGGATGTGGGTGTGGTCAGTCTCTGCCAAAAGAGGCTAAGAAAGGGGCGACTTTCTCAGGGTCACGCTCAACACTTAGGAGGCAAGATTTGAATCCACAGCTCCCCAACTCCAAAGTCCACTCTGTATCCACTACTGCACACAGCTTCGAGACTAAGTCACTATCTTCTTTAGAGATGGGGAATTGGAGGATTTTCTTTGCACTAGAAAATGCGACAGAATTGTATATGTATGTATGGAGAGAAGATTGGAAGGGTATATTGTGAAATTATTGTGCCCAAGCAAGACCATAAGTAACTTTCTTCTTGTTAAAATGTTGTGAAGAGACAGAAAGTGCTTAGATCATAAATGTGCAGATTAATCACAACAGGCTTGTGACTCCCTCCGGGTCAGAACTAAACATCACCAGCCTCCAGAGGCCTGGGGACTCAGGCTGCTTCATCCCAGCCATGGCTTCTGGAAATTTCCCAGCTTACTCCCACTCCTGTCCTTGCTCCCATGTCGTAGACTTCTGGAACATCCTGTGCCCAACCTGCCCATTCCCTGCCGAAAAGACCTCCTCTTGCTTCAGGTGACTTTGTGGCTTACAGAGGATGCTGAAGCATCCTGGGCAGCGGGAAGGGCAGTGTGCACATCTCTGCCCGGCTGCACTTCAGTGAGGTACTTGACAGGTCAGCCTTGAATCGTCCTGGCTAGCAGGAGTGTAGACTGTGAGAAGTGCTATGTATAAGCCCTTTCCCCCCTCCCTCCCTCCCTCCCTCCTTCCTTCCTTCCATCCCTTCCTCCCTCCTTTCTTTCCTCTCTCCCATTTGCTTTCAAGAGCCACTACACCCCTGCCTTCTCTGCTTAGCCTCCATAATTCCTCCAAGCCTTTCTGCCCAGAGAGAGCTAGGTGTGCCCTGTGGTTCCCCTGTCCTTCAGCTTCCCCACGAGCTTCTCAGAAGATGGCACTGTGTGGGAGTCTTTTCCTTATCTCAGTGCCCAGCCTGGTACCTGGGCCTCATGGGTACTCGGTAAGCAAGCTTGTCCTGGATGGTTGTGCACACTGTTCACAGCACAATGAGAGGAGGCAGAGCAAACCTCTGCAAGCTGTGTGCTGTAGAGAGAGCGCGTTTCGAAGTTCTATAAAGAGGCTGCATGAGCCAGCAGCCTTCCTGTCATGGGAACTTGCTGCTTCATTGGGCTCGGCATCTTTCATATACTGGTAGCCTTGATCCTACATTGACCCTGACTGTCTCGGCCTTGTTCCTTGGCCATTGCTGACTCTGATCCCCTGAAGGTGGGAAAGGCAGAGCAGATGGATCACAGCCTGCAGCAGTACCCACCCGGCCAGCTTGGCTATTCTGGTGACTTCTGTCCTGGCCAGGAAGGAGTCAGGGCCTCCACAGCATCAGCTGAAACCTGGCTCCCAGGGCAGACCCGTCAATCAACCGTGCTGATATCAAGCTGCCCACCTGCCCTGCTCAGCTGTATTCCACCTATGCTCCAGGGGCACAAGAGAGACCTTGTGCTGACCATTGCCTTCACTCTGGCCAAACACCCTAATGTAAGAACATCCACTGCCTCAGCCTCGGTTTCCCCTCTTGTAAATAAGGATAATTAACCACTGTCCTAAGGGAATTACAGAGCTGAAGGCTGATACCACTGATGAATTTTAGAATCACTATGTAGTTGTCTGGGAATCTCACACACTACCCAGAGGGTGAGCGCTGACGGCAAGCATGCCGGCCGCTTTGTGTCCCTGGCCCCACTCTGTGCTCACCTGTAAGTGACTCTACCTGCCACAGTGACAGAGGAAGATCCTGACTCAGGTCTGTGTGACTCTAAAGCCCACCCATGGTGCCAGTGGAGTTCTTGAAAGGACTGTGGTTTTGTGAGCTAGCCTGGCCTCTCTCTTCCATTCCATCCTCTTGGCCATGCTGGCCTCTGTGAAAATGAGGTTCCAGTTGAACCTTGTAGGAAGCCACAGTGGGTGGGAGGGAGACAGGTACAGAAGTGACCTCTGTATCAGGTGCTCTTGTAGGCCAAAGATGGGGTGGGGCTGGGTGAGGTCAGTGGAAGGTGCAGCCATAGTCAGGAGCAGGTCAGGGAGGTATTAGGGAGAAAATGGCACCGGAGTTAACCCAGAGAGTGGAAAGTGTCTCAAAGGGAAAACGGAAGTCAGGGTACCCAGAGGAAAAGAAAATAGAGAGAAGGCTGGGGAGAGCTTGGAGCCCATCCAGGCAGGACTTTGGGGGTCCGGAAGAAGTCTGTGGGGATTAAGAGGCAAAGGACCTTGTGGGTAAGCCTGTAGGCTCTGTGCTGACAAGATGGCTCCTGGCTCGCCTGGGGAGGGAGGGTTGGGGGGAGGAGAACAGGCATCAGGTGTGAAGAGAAAGCTAAGGATAGGACAGCAGAAGCTACAACCACGGACTTCTGGCCCCAGGTGGCTCTCCTGCCTGAGTAGGGCCTGGTGGGGAGGGGCTGAGGGCTTCAGGTTGGAGGCTTCACTGGCCCAAGCTCAGGGAAGGGCCATGCCTGTGTTGCAATGTGTCCCAGGAGTTGTCTTCTCATGGTGGCCCGGGGAAGAGGGAGGGGCCAGGAGGAGGTGACATGTGGCTTTGATTTATTCCTCCTCCTCAGTTCGTCACTGAGGTCCTTGAAGGCCAGAGTGTTTGCCTCAGTCCTTGGAATTGTAACCTGTGTCGAGAGTCTTTCCTTCTCTCTCCTTTTACGGCCAAAGAAAGGGACTTGGGGCATTCGACACAGGGTGACATGGATGCTGAGGCAGTTTGTTTACGCCATCGCTTCCCGTTATCTCCAGGCAATGTTCTGCTTCTGCCCAAAGCTGCCCAGTACCCGGCAAGGCTGGGGAGCAGCCTCAGGAGCCCCGAGCTGGCCTGAAAAGCTCTGAGAGTGTCTCACCAGCTTTCTTTTACAGCTGGGGAAACTGAGGACCTGAGAAGGAGTGGGCTTACTTTAGTCACAGGCCATTGTCCAAGACAGAGCTGGGCTGGAGTGTCAGCACCCTTGCTGTGTGTTGGAGAGGAAAACTCTATCTGGCCCAGGAAGTAGGCTCTCACCACAGGGTGCTTGGAAACCTTCCAGCCCAAGCCATATTGCCCCCCAGCACTGCTCTGCTTGCTTGAATCTCCTCCTGCCTCCCAACAGTGATGTGCTCGGAAGTCCCACCCCAGCCCTTCAGCGTCCCTCAGAATAGATAAGACCTGGAAACACCACCCCTCCAAATGAAGATGTATTCACCATCTGGGCATATTGATTATAGCCCCGCTTTCCCCTCCCCTATGGGACAGGGAGGCTGCTTGGTATTTTGAACAGAAGCCACAGGAAGTAGATTATGCACTCATGTTGTTTTTCCAAGTTAATTTGTGTCTGGCTTTTCTCTAATTTGACACTGTCTGGGAGTATATCTGTTATCTGTAGCTATGTAACAAATGACCCCAAAGCTTAGCCTCAGAGTTCTGGGATAAACCAATACTCAGCAAATTTGCTCAGTTTCCAGGTGACAGGAATCCAGGGCAGCTGAGCTGGCAAACTTCCCCCAGAGCATGCAATTCAAGGCAAAGAAGAAAGCCCCAACTGTCTTTGATGCCCCAACCTTGGAATCGGAACAAAGTCTGTTCTGACATTTTCTTTTAGAAGTGAGTCGATAGGCAAAGCCCACACTCAGGAAGGAGGTGGACTAGGTTCTACCTTTTGAGGCAGGCATACCAAAGAATTTTTCAGACCTATTTTTAATACTTCTTTGATAATTTCAGAAAATATATTTTGATCATATTCACACCTAACTCCTCCCAGATTTATTCTCTACCTCCCTACCCACCTCATTTTTTTTGATAAAACATAACCTAGTAGGACCCTGTCTCAAAACAAAATAGAACCCATGGATGACACCCTTCAAGAAAACTGACTCTCTTCCCTTAGACATCAGCCGTCTACAGCTCCTTAGCTGGGGAGGGAGCTTGTGGGTCCCTCCTCCTCCATTCTAGACTGCCAACTGGCTTGGTCTTATGCGGGTCTTGCGCAGGCACCACAGCCGCCGTGAGTTCGCGGTGCAGACTCCTGTCATGTCCCGAAGACGCTGTCTTGCTCCAATCCTCCCTGACCTCTGGCTCTTAGACTCTTTCAGCTCCCTCTTCCATAACGGTCCTTGAGTCTTGGGGCACGGGGGGATATGGATGTCCCAGTTGTGGCTGAGCACTCCACTGACACTTAGTCTCTGTACTTTGGTTCTAAGTTTCTGCATTAGCCACCATCTATTGCACAAAGAAACGTCTCTGGTGAGGTATGAAGACTGTGCTAACACAAGGACAGAAAGACACAAGTTTAAAGGGCAGTTAACACTATGTCCGTTTGGTAGAATAATAGTAGTTGTTCACCTCTGGGCTCTGGGTGCTTGCCAACCCGGGTTCTTGGCCAGATTTACAGTGCCAGGCATGATTTCCCTCCTGTGGAGTGGGCCTTAAATCCAACCAGAAAGCAGTTGGTCCCCACAACAAGTGTGCCTGTATTACCAGGACAACCTGTGTTGCCAGGACAGTCGTTCTCACAGATTGCAGGGTTCACAGCTGGGAAAGGCTATTGACGACTCTCCCCTACCCTCAGCGGCCTGCTTAGTACTTTCTCGTACTATGAAAGCTAGCCAGTGAGGAAGACTCTCCCTGGTCAGTACCAGTCTGATATCTCCATGTCCTGTGGCCAGACTGTGTGGTGTCTTCAGCAATGTGGCCTTACCATCAAGTGCTGGTGGGCAATACAGAGCAATAGCCTATGTTGTTTTGGGGGCATCTCTGAGACACCCCTGACTAACAACTCAAGGGGAGGAATTCCACATCTGGCACTGGGCCTTTTATTTGGAAACCTTTGGCTTCTGGAACAAGCATTATCACCTGTGTAGAATAACTTTGACTAAATTCTTTCATGTGAATGTGTGTGTGTGTGTGTGTGTGTGTGTGTGTGTGTGTGTGTGTGAATCTTAAAAAAATTGTATGTTTCCATATGATATTTCCAAAATTTACTCAGTGTTAGCCCTCCACTCTATACACCACTTTAAATCTCTTTCATAAGCATCCTCTGAATTATTCTGCATCATAGCACTTTGGTGAGAAAGGCTTTCTAATCAGCAGAGCTACCCAAGGACAAAGCAGGTGTCTCAGGTGGTGAGCTTCCTCCTTGTTAATAGAGGGACATCTATGCCAGTGAGAGGTGGTACAATGACTCCCATGTTGGCCAAGATACTCCCAGGACACCTTCCTGATGGTTGTATTTTCTTTCTTTTTAAAATTTTCTTTTTTCTTTGGTTTTTGGAGACAGGTCTCACTATATAGCTCTGACTATCTTGGAACTCACTCTGTAGCCCAGGCTGGCCTCCAACTCACAGAGATCTTCCCGCCTCTGCCTCCCGAGTGCTGGGATTAAAGGTGTGAGCCACCACACCTGGCATGATAATGTTATTTTACACATGTCATCTAGGTCACAATAAAGTGGCCTGTCAAATGAGCTGAGTGAATAGCCTGATGTCCAGGGTTTCAGGCACCAATTCCACATCAGAGATCCTAACACTTGAGGCATTTGTCCTAGGCTCAGCAGACAGAAAACCTTCAATCCATAAGCATATAAGAGTAAACATGAAGAGTTTTCTCCCAAATCCCAGAACTGACCAGGTACAGGAGGAGCTGAACACAGGTATCTGCTCCAGGGTCTCTAGCTGTAACCTTGGACCTCTGAGGAAGCTCAAAGGCAGACACAGGACAGATAGAAAAGCCACAGGTGGCCAGGAGGGCAGAACTGCAGCCTTCCCATTGAGAGTCCATGCAGCGAAGGGACTCTGCAGTGAGGGAGGAGACCTCTGTCCCCTGAAGCAAGTAAGAAGAAGGCAGCGACCTCTTTCTAGAGTCTTCCTCAACGTCGTTGGTGGGGAAGGCTGGGACTTCATGACCTCTACAACCTCCCGGGGCTGCAGGCTGTCCCGTGATGTCTAAAGCTGTGCCCACTTTATATGCTTTCTGCAGAATGGCCACGATGCCAGTTCAAAGTGTGCCCCTCTCTCAACCCAGCAACGAGAGCTGACTGTAGAATAGTCTGTCTTCCCCTGCAAAGTCCACTGGACTGCCATTTGTGGACACAGCCTACAGCCTACCTTGCAGTGTCTACAGGGCATCCCAAGAAGCAGTTAGAAAACAAGGCAGTACTTCTCTTGTACTAGCTTGGGAAGACCTCTACAAAATAGTGAACGGAACAGGAAGTTGCAGAAAATAAATAGGATATGAATCTATTTAAGGAGAAAAGAGCAACAAAACAACCCAGCCCTGTCTATTTCTGCCCTGTCTCTTATCCTCAGCAGCGTAGTCATTGGCCATGGTGGGGTGGCGGGACTCCTATGGATGGGGTGGGTGGTGGTGATGGGAAGGAGGGATGGTATGAAGGAAGACTGTTCACATCTCTCTATCCAATCATTTGAATGTTAAAAATGAGATTATATTTATCCACAAGTGATTTATTTCATCCTCCAGTAAATCTGAAAGGAAGCCAGAGTATTTTACTGCCCAAACTCTGCCAGCACAGTCCCGGCAGCCTGGCCCTTGGTCTCTCCCTTGGGGCTTCTTACTGCCTTTCACCCACTGTCGAGGTCTGAGGTCACTCTCCTGATCTTTTTATGTCACCCAAGCAAGCTATTCATAGGGTCACAGCCTGCAGCTCTGGGAGGTTGTAGAGGTCATGGAGTCCCAGCCTTCCCCACCAATGACGTCCAGGAAGACTCTAGAAAGAGGCCGCTGCCTTCTTCTTACTTGCCTCAGGGGACAGAGGTCTCCTTCCTTTGCTGCATGGACTCTCAATGGGAAGGCTGCAATTCTGCCCTCCTGGCCACCTGTGGCTTTTCTATCTGTCCTGTGTCTGCCTTTGAGCTTCCCCAGAGGTCCAAGGTTACAGCTAGAGACCCTGGAGCAGATACCTGTGTTCAACTCCTCCTGTCTCTGGTCAGTTCTGGGATTTGTGAGAAATCTCTTCACTCCAGTGCACTTCATTTTCCTTGTCTGTAACAGGAAAAGTCTGTTAAACCGTGTGTGTCCCATAGGTGGATGATGAAGAGACAGTGGGTGTGTACCTTTTGTGGTGTCCTTGTGATTTTGCTTGGCACACAGTGATCGCTGCTGAGTAGTGCTACCATGAAAATAAGTCAGGCCTGAGTGGTAGTTCTGGCTCCCGCCAGCTCTTCTTCCCTTCTCTGTGGTGTGAAGGGTCCCTGGATCTGAGAAAGAAGCAAGGAAGAAGGTCCTTCGACATCTTACTCAAAGATGTATGTGCTTTTCCTTTTTCAGTTCTGGGGATCAAACCCAGGGCGTGTGCAGACTAGCAGCTGCTCTCCCACTGAGCTCCATCAGCAACTCAATATGCACATTTCCCATTTTACTCCTTAGTTTAAAAATAATGGTTTGAGGCTGGAGCTATGGCTCAGGGGCAGAATGCATGCTTAGCATGTGCAAGCCCTGGGCTTGGTCCATAGCACCACAAAAGAATAATGGGAGGGAGGACAGGAGGGAGGGAGGACAGGAGGGAGAGAGGGAGGGATGGAGGGGAGAAAAAGGAAAGGAAGAAAAAAATGAGTGTAATTTAAAATTTTCACTCCAGGAGGATCAGCCATCATTAGCTTGAGGGGATCTTGTACCCTCTCACACACCCAGACATGTCCGCACATATCCCAGGGAGCCTGGATACCAATTTGAGAATCTGAGACTTCTATAGTCTTTCCAGCCCTAGATGAGGTCAAGGCCATGTCTTGGCTCATCTGAAGTCTGGCTTCTATCTCTACATGCTTGTTTACTCTCAAGATGGAGAGGTTACTTCCTGCCTGCCCTGCTGGCCTCCCCAGGATGTAGGCAGGTCGAGAAGGGGGGGGGGGGGCAGGGGAGAGGAGAGTGTTTGCTGTGGGAATGAAGGGGATAGTTCGCATCAAGGGGTCAGTATCCGGTGGACTGGGTTTCACCAAGTGGCATTTTCACAGAGACAGCCCTCATAGACCTGGCCACTCCTTTCCACCAGGTCAGACCCATGGTTTTGAATCTAGCCCACTCCAGTCCAGCAAGGCTTTCTCAGCAAGTGACCTAAAGAAGAGGCCACGTTTCCTGCTCCAGGAGAGCTGGCAGCCCTGTCTAGGGCCCTCAGATGGGTGCTGCACCACCAGGTTTTGCTAACCATGGCTCAGGACTGTGTCGAGTCCTCCAAGGACAGGCCCCAGCTCTTCCTAACATTCTCAGGAATTCTCAGCTGGGCTGATGCAACTCACCAATGTCACTGCCTGCCGTGGCCCCCTGTCCTAGCCCCTTCTGAGCAGAGATGAGTACTAGGGAACTCAGCACAGAGGAGGTCGTCCTCAAGGGCCTTGACCACAGTTCTGGTTTGTCCACTTGCTCGTGGGGCTGTTGTGTCCTCCAGCCCCGTGGCTGGTGTTGTTGCCAGTGTCTGTCTAGTTCACTTCCACAGAGTGAAGCGGAGAGACCCTGGGAACCCTGTGTTGGTGGGGGTGGGCATTCAGGATGTTTGCGGGTTTGACTGCTATGGATAATGCTGTAGGAATTAAGGTGCATGAATGAAATTACTGGGTCATAGAGTAACTCCACTTCTACCTCTGAAGAACTGTCAAACTTCTCCACAGCAGCTGGATCATTCCCTTACCTCATCAGTGGGTCCTACCCTCTCCACATCCTGCTGCCCCCATCTTTCCCATGGTCCAGGCAGCATTGTCTATGGTTTGGGTTGCATTTTGGTTAGTTACTGACGAGGGTGAGCATGTTCCATATGCCTACTGGCTATTCAGAATCTTCTTTATTAAGATTTTATTTTTATGGCTGTTTTGCCTGGATATATGTCTATACACCACAGGGCATTGGATCCCCTAGGACTGGAGTTCCAGACAGTTGTGAGTCACCATGTGGGTACTGGAAACTGATTGAGCCCAGGTCCTCTGGAAGAACAGCCAGTGCTTGTAGCTTATGTTTTCCTGCCTGGCCCACAGTCAGGATAAATCTCTTTCACCTGCCAGTCCCACAGCCGCTCAGACCCAACCAAGGAAACACAGAGACTTCTATTGCTTATAAACTGTATGGCCGTGGCAGGCTTCTTGCTAACTGTCCTTATATCTTAAGTTATCCATTTCCATAAATCTATACCTTGCCACATGGCTTGTGGCTTACCGGCATCTTTACATGCTGCTTGTCCTGGCGGTTGCTGGCTGGCAGGCAGTGACTCCCTCTGCCTTCCTGTTCTTTTTATTCTCTCTGTTAGGCCCGCCTATACTTCCTGCCTAGCCACTGGCCAATCAGTGTTTTATTAGCAACACATTTGCCATACAGAACATCCCACAGCAAGTGCTCTTAACCACTGAGCTATCTCTCTAGGTCCTCATACATCTTCTTTAAGGAACTTCTGTTCAAATACTTTGCCCACCTCTAATTGATTTATTTGCATCTTCTTTATATATTCTAGACACTAGACCTTACCAGATATATGATCTACACTTTTTCCGTTCCATGTTGTCTTCCCCACTCCCCAGTGTGTGTGTGTGTGTGTGTGTGTGTGTGTGTGTGTGTGCGTGCGCGCATGCACGCGTGCACTGTGTATATGTGTGCATGTGTATATGAAAGTGCACCTGTGTATTATGTAGATATGTGTGTGCATGTGTATATGAAAGTGCACCTGCCCATGCATACACCTGTGGACCTGGAGGTCAACATCAGCTGTCTCTCTGTAGCTCTTTATCTTTTGAGATGGGATATCTCACTGAATCTGGAGACATCACTTTGGCTAGAGTGGCTAGCCAGTGAACTTTCAGGATCTGTTCTGTTCTAGAAACATAAACGATTTACATGTTCGTGAAATCCAACTCATTGGTTTTCACCTTCTGTTGTTTGTGCTCTAGGTGTCACACCTAAAGAACCGTGGCTAAGGTCACAGACTTTTGCACCTGTGTTTTATTTTCAAGTAGTACAGTGTTAGTTTTTACAGTCCAGTCTTTGATCCATAGGCCGGAGGAGGCCTCTGGGTGTCCCCCTCTACCACTCTCCACTTTATCCTCTGAGACAGGGCCTCTTATTTAACCTGGAGACCACAAGCGATTCTTGGCTGGACTGGTGTCAGGCCAGCCCCAGCGATCCTCCTGTCTCCACCCACCACCCATTGCTGGAGTTACAGATGCTCATGGCCACGCCTGGCTATTCATGTAGGTGCTGGGCATCTGCACTCCGACCCTGCACCTGTACAGCAAGCACTCTTACCCACTGAGCATCTCCTCAGCCCCCTTTGAACCATTTGGAATTAATATTTATGTGTGATGTGAGTCAAGGACATGCCACCATGACACAAGCAGACATGGTGG
>CABHPP010144620.1:717-46779 GCA_902168425.1 Peromyscus attwateri | reverse complement strand
AAAGCCTTAATTTCATTTGCCCTTGACACAAAGTCACCGTCTATAGTCTAGATTGGCCTTGGGTTGTCATTCTTCTTCTTCCTTTGCCTGAGAGATTGGTCTGGGATTGTAGGTATGCTCTCCAGTGTTGAGCTTGGGTTTTCCTTTATAAACTGCATGGAGTTTTGTAGCACACTCACCCCTTTACTTCTATGTCTCTTTCTGTCTCTGCAGGACACATGTGTATTTTCCACACACATGAGAAAAACAGAGTAAATACTTACTGAGTGAACTCGCAAGCCACTGAGTGAATGAAGGTCGGGTGTGTTTTATTTGCAGGGAGTTCTAATAACTTGAACTCTTTCGGTCCTGGCTAACTTTATTTCTGAAATTAATAGACTCCATGCCACATTCTCCAAGGCACTTCCAACACTGAGGTCCATCCTGTTGCAACATTTCCAGCAATTCCTCACAGCAAGGATGGGTTTCTTCTGTGACTGTAATGATGTTTTGATTTTATTTCAGAAGTTTTATAATTTTTCTGAAAACAGAATTCCACTTTTTACTACATTTATTTATGTATTGGTTAGTCTATGTGTATATGATGTCAATGTGTGTGTCGTTATGTTGTGTATGTGTGTGGTTGTGCATGCCAAGGGGCGTTGGTAGAATTCAGTGGTCAACTTTGTGGAGGTGGTTTTCTCCTTGCACTTCTATGTGGGATCCTGGGATGGGTCATCAGGCTTATTTGTCTATCACTTCACCCTCTGAGCCAACATGTCAGCCCCGTGACCTTTCTTGACAAATAGCACTAGTGGTGGACCCAACAGTCTCAAAACTCATTCTTCAGCCCTCATTAAAAGTAAGGATGAGCTGAGCATAGTAATGCACACCTTTAATCCCAGCACTCAGGATGCAGGGGCAGACAGATCTCTGTGAGTTCAAGGCCAGCCTGGTCTAGAAAGTGAGTTCCACAATAGCCAGGGCTGTTACACAGAGAGACTCTGTCTCAAAAAGCCCCAAAGTAAGAAATAAAGATGAAGTTTATTACCAGATCTCAAATCAGGAATTATGCTTGGAGTGTTGAAAGCAATCCGAATTGTAATTACCTTATACCTTATGATACAGCCATACAGAGAACATTTTGCTTAAGGGTAGTGGGGTGGTGAAGCTTTTTGGTGAGAACACTGAATAAGGCACATGGCCACACAGCATTTCTACAGCTCATATAATCAGGGATAATCTCACAGAAGAATGTAAAGTAGTGACAGCAGATCTCCAAATGTTTCCTACTCTCAGCCAGCCACTTTCTTCTATTTCTTTCTAAATTAAAATACAAGACTTTCTTACAACTTTGCATGTTCCTTTGTGAACAGTTTGAGCTCCAAAATCTTCACAATGAAGAAAATAACAGCATATATATTATTTTATGGTTTAAGGAAATCCCCTGTGGAAGGGTTTTGCTTTAGCAGACAGAGCCACCATGGTTGTGCAATATTTAGAAAACTGTGGATTCTATAGGGCATTTTCCCCCTTAGCCACATATGGGATGAAAACCAAGACTGAAAAAATTCCTCAGCACATATCTCTACAAAGAAAATTTAGTATTCACACTCTTTGTGGCTTATCCATTTGCTTGAACAATATCATGAAGGTAGCTTTCATATCACTGTACACATCTTGATTCTACATGGCTTTCTACCCTGGAGCTAGGCCTGGGCAGCTTCTCAAGCAGACATCAGGGTTATTCACCCAGTACCAGGAATCACTAACACACAGCCTCTACTACAGACAGCCTCAGAACCACTGATATGGGGCTGTAGGGATTTAGGTCACCCTTGCATATATGTGGTAGTTTGAGTATGGATGGTACCAATAGACTCATGTATTTGAATGCTCAGCCTATAGGGTGTGGCACTATTAGGAGATGTAACCTTGTTGGAGTAGGTGTGGTCTTTTGAGAGGAAGTATATCAATGTGCAGGTGGGCTTTGAAGTCTCATGTGCTCATCAGTTCACTCCCTGCTTCTATGCCTGCCTGCTGCCATGTTCCCCACCATGATGATAATGGACTAAACCTCTGAAACTGTAACCCAGCCCCAATTAAATGTTTTTCTTTGTAAAAGTTGCCATGGTCATAGTGTCTCTTCACAGCAAGAGAAACCCTAACTAAGACAACACATGAGGCTTGTTCTGCAGCCATGAGCAATAAAAATCCTTTGTTTCTTACCCAAGAGTCTTGTCTCCCATGAGCATCCGTGAAACTGGCTTATATATGACACATAAGATGAACCTAAAAACACTGTGATTCTTGACCAGAGCATTTACCTTATAACTTATCCTTAGTTGGCTTTGGAAGGAAGTTCTTTCATTTCCCACATCAGCACTTCCAAATTTGCATAACCTGTGGATTGGGTCATACATAGACTTATACTCACCACTGATAATTTTTAGGTTTGAGAATCAGCAAGAGAGCAAAATGTCTGTTGCCATGCTAATACAAGTTCATTGATTACCCCCTGTACTTTAGATGTCAATTGTCAATAAGTTGCTCATGGCTAACACAATCAATAGTGTTAAACAAATAGCTCTCTCTGAATAAAGTGCCCTAAAATAAACACAGAATAGGGTAAGTCATAGCAAAAAACAGATCTACTGTAAAAGCAGAAAACACATAATTTCCCAAATGCGTTGTGGTGGTGTGTCCTACTGCCAACAAGATGTTATTTTTTAGTGCCCTCTCATGGGAGACTTGGTATCATGAAGAAGTAGGAGGCACTCCACAATGTACTACTCAGGGTTAGATCAGTGATGTTAAACCAAGTATTGAAACTAAATGCTAGAATGAGGGGTAGTTATTTAAAGGAAGGGGAGTTAGAGAAAGCAGAGCAGAAGGTAGAGGCTGACTAGATTTGTACAAGACTTTTAGGACCTATTAAGCTTTCTGACTTTTTTTTTTTACCATGTCAAACCCATATGTGAAAACCATTTTTTTGCAATAAATTACTCTTATTTTAAGAATTTGTGAAGTACTAAAAGTATATATGTGATGCATTTCGTGGTTGCACAAAACTAACTCCAAATGAATCAAAGACCTAAACCTGAAACACCGAAATTGTCGGAATAATGCATAGGTATTACTCTACAGATGTGGTTGCAGAAGGAATCCACTTGCCCAAGAATTGAGGTCATAATTAGTAAGGGGGAACTTGATAAAACTGAAAGACTTCTTCACAGTCAAACAAACATTTGGGTGAATATAAAACCCATAGCAGGGGAATCTTTGCCAGCCATATCTGACAGAGGAATAATATCCAGAATATATAAAGAATTAAAAACATAAAGAGTCAAAACTCCAAAGAACTATTACAAAAGAAAACATAGGCTAGGCCTGGGACCTGAGCATCAAGTTCTCAAAAGAAGAAAAGAATGGCTGAGAAATATCTCTAATGTTTTTTCACTGTACCTAGCAATTAAAGGAAATTCAAACTAACACAAATTAGAGGCACCATTTTACCCTATTTAGAATGGCAAAGATGATTGGAGGTATGGGAAAAGGGGAGCCCTCATTCAATTTTGGCAGGATTGCAAAGTGGTACTGCTACGCTGAAAATCAATGTGGAGAATTCTCAAAAAGCAAAAGATAAAGCTATCATATGACCTTGCTACAATGCATTTTTCAATTCTACAAACTTTAATTCCAGAATGTTGAATGTTTCTCAGTGCAAAGCTCAGAAAACATTCGAGGTCAGACACTTCAGTATATTGTACCCCATCTTAGATCTTTTTACAAACATCTTGTTAGGTCTTGAGTTCACTCCTGGAAATCCTACCTTGGCATCATTCCAAAGGTATCTCATATTTTGTTCTTGTTTTTCTCTTTCCCCAGATGTTCCCAGGTTTGATATTCGGAAAAGGTGGAAATTACAGCTTTGGAATTTCAATATATCATTTTATCCTGTATATATAAAAATCAGATTTGGTGGCTGAAATTGAAACCAAAACTCAATACAATCTTTCAGGGTTTATTTAGAATTTGGGTAACTTGCTGATGTTATTGAAGAACAGATCACATACTTTCTTTAAACATATATGTGATGACTCTCACAGTGAACTCTTATTTTGTAGTAAAACTGGACTCCTAAGACCCAAGTCTCCTACCCATGGTATCATTGGCAGATATTGTTCATTGAAGAAACTTATTTGCAACATCTATTATACCATATGATACATAATGTATGCACATATTTCTCTATTAATATCATATATGTATTTATTTACATATCCATTACCAGTGAGACTTCTTTCCTCTAGCACCCCTCAGGTTTTTTTTTTAAACCAGGACAAGAGCAAAGTTACTGCTTCTGCTACAGGTTAGGCTTTTGGCTGCTTTCTGCATTGTATAATCCTAAAGAAAGCTGTCTCTAAACCCCACTTTTGTGCTGGCCGTTCTTGAAAATAAACTAGTTTCCACTTCCCATTAATTGTCCAATTAAGGAGAAACCATGACCTTAATGTTGCTGCTGTGTAATAATCATCAATGTGTCTGGATATTCATATTCTTATAGATTAATTTAAAAGCATACCCATAAATAGCATCTTATCCTGAGAAGATTAACTGATGAATACACAGAGGTATCATTTTAAAAGTCTACACATTATGGATAAAGATGTTTATCTCAGAAATGTTCAAAATAGCAATTAAATTGAAATCAAACCCAGATTCACTAAACAAGTAGATAATTTCGATAAATGATGGTGCCCTTGAAGATAATTTTACCTCCAACAAAACATTGGTTCTCAATAATTTATAATGGCAAAAATCAATACCAATGGTTATATGTTGAGTAAAAACACAATAAGATTCTAGTATAAATGAAGTCTCTATGGCTCTTAGAAAATAATTATTGAAAGGGGAAGTCTAGATTTGACTTTTAATTTTTCCAATTACTATCATTTTAAAGGTAATATAAGATCTCTGATCTAATTTGTCTTATATGTAAAACAAAAATGATGTTTTCTTTATAGGATTTTATGAGAAGTTGTAAAAAGACAAAATATACTGAGTATGTAGACCCTAGGCAAATGTTGAGTATAGAAACAATCACTTAAGTAAATATTAGCCATTCTGATATCATTGTCAGTATTATTCTCTCAAACTATCAAAATGCAGAAAGACATTAGAGAATAGCTCATTTTTTCTTTGAATATGTTTTCCTTAGTACCTCAAGCCAATGAACAAGACAAATTTACATCTGTATTTTAAGCAATGTACATGCCAGGTCCACAGCTGGAGCAACTGAAAGTTATTGCTGTTGGGAAATATAACTATTCTAGGGTATTGCATTTCTTCAATATTGGCTTTGTAGAACCCTCTATCACCTTTTATATAAGTATCACTTTGATAACAATGAACAAACACACTTAAAAAAGAAAAGCGTTGGATATGCAACTGACCCATCCAACCCTTTTTTAAATTATCCGGGACAGTAGCTTAGCTACGAGGACAGACAAATTAAAGAACTAGGACACTCTAGTGTGGGTCCGTTTTTCTGAAAGGTACACCAAGTGGGATCAACTGGGTATTCCTTCCATCCCTCTTTAAACATCTCTATTGACAATGCCTCTCCTTTAATCTTTGCATGCCTGTTTAAATGAATCAACCAGATGATACTAGGTCCCTGCCTTGCAAGCTTTCAGACCCTGCACAAGTATAAAAAGAATCAATATTCCTTTCATGCTTTAAAACTTTTAACACGTCTTCATTGATTATCTTTTAAAGGATTGTTGATAAGAGCAAGAATAAATTTAGTTCAGAAAATAAAATATTTGTCAGTGTCTAGGTGATTCTGTTCAGGTGACAATGGCCACTAAGTTTTCCAATCAGGATTGGTGGAGACAAAGCAAATGGTAGGTGGTTTTGGCTTGTTTGTTTATGATCTTCTTCGTTCTGCCCATTTTCATCATTGTCACTGACCATTAAAACCATCAATTTCCTTCATGGATTGTGAAAAATCTTTGTCAGTGAGAGTAGCCAAGAAAAGGAATTTGATGAAATTAAATAGTTTGCTTATCAACTGATGCAATGGTACTTATCAGTGATGCCACTTTTTACCTCTGGATATAATGTTTTGATGATATAATTGTTATCTCATTAGCCAAAAGCTTGTATAAAGAGGCAGATTCTGAATGGAAAGAAAGCATGTCAGCAATCTCCTGACATTAGTTAAGTCATTCCACACTTGGGTCTGTACACTTCCAAAATATTCATTAGAAACCTGGCCAAGGCAGAACCATTTATTCACTGTCTTTTAACTGAGTTGGAAAAATGAACAGAGTTCTTTAATCTGACATTAATATATTGTAACCATTTGGGGAAGTATTCAAATGTAAAGCATTGAGGTTCATTATTGAAATTATATTTGATGACTTGGGTTTGTTCCGGCTCATTTAAAGATATAATTTCCACAAGACTCTATCCATGATGGTGAACGATAAACGATACACTAGTGAAGACGATGTAGAAGTATAAGCAGACTCTGAGCTGAAAAATCTTGGACTAGGAATTGTTTAGAAGGACTAACAGGAGTAGATAAAGTCTTTTTATGAAAAAAGCAAACAAACAAACAAACATGTTTTTGAAATATTTCTCACTGTATATTCCCATCTGGCTTAGAAGTCTCTAAGTAGATTGCCTTGAAGTCTCAGATGTGCCTCTGCCTCTGCCTGTCTCAATGCTGAGTATTGGGAATAAAGGAATACACCACCAAGCATGAAAAGAAAGGTCTATTTCAGAAATGGTATATTGACCAATTATAAGTCACTTCAAGTTATCTAATGAAAAAAATTGAATAGTAAATAAAACATTAAGAAAAGGCTCAACAATATTTATGAATTCATTTGAAAAACTATCTTCAGATAATAAGTAACATCCAACAGTTGTTTTTTTTTCCCTTTTGTTCTATATAAAGCACTGTGCAAACATGAGTGATGTGGATGCTCTTGAGCAGGACTTTGGACAGTCTATACAAGGAACTAATGTTTGAGTTGGGCTGAAAAAATTGAATGCAAAAGATAGCATTTGCTGTGTATTCTGGAGGAAAGCAACTCTGTTTTTTTCATATTGGATATGACCATGCCTAGAATTAGTATACAAACAGTGGGCATGCATCTATAGTTCCATGTCTTATTTTAAATGACACCACAGTGCACTTTATGCAAAGTCCAAGTGTGAGCCACAGCAACATGTGTCTTGATGCAGAAGCTGTACCTTCTGCTAATAGTTACTGCTAATAGGATGGGTTTTGCCTTATTGTGTCTATTTTTGTTAGGATAATTGTTATGTATTTTTAATTATTTCTGCTATATTGTTAGATTTATAACATAATTGCATCATTCCTCCTTTCCTCTATCAAAACCCTCCCATATGCCCATTCTTGCTCTTTTTCAAATTGATAGCTTCGTTTTAAATTAATTTAGTTGTTGATATATATATATATTCCTACACACATATATATTCCTACACACATATATATTCCTACACACACACACACACACACACACACACATATATAGAGAGTATTAATATACATAAGTACAATCTATTCAATCTTTATAATTTTACTTCTGTATACGGTCATAGGGCTGACCATTTTGGTAGTTAAAAACAAACAAAACCTCTTGCTGCTTCTCTCTAATAACAAATTATTTTACTGAAATATTTTTATCATTATTGTGGCAGTCATTCAATCACATAATTTAAATAAGGATTTGATGGACATGGCTAGTTTCATGAAATCCAATAGTTTACAATGCTGTGTTCTTTTGAAAGTCTTGATAGAGGATATTATGTATTCTGTTGCCATTTCAGAGAACAAAAGAATGGATATTCTACTAATTAAGACACAAATATGATGCAATAGAATGCCAAGATGATTATTTAGCAAGATGACAAAATATTAATGAGGATTGAAGTGTGTTATAAATATTAGTTATAAAAACAAAACTCTTTGGGCCAGGGTTTGGACTCAACTAGTAGGAAATTATATGAGAAAATTGAGAAGACCCTATCAATCATGAGATTTACTTGAAGATGGAAGCTAGACTAAGAATAAATTAAACTTGTATACACTAATTCATTCACTTACCGACCATTAACCAGATGCCTACTCTGTTCCAGGGATAGGTCTAAGTCTTGCCTATTACTGCTCCCCCTAGCAACCCTGATCATCAGTTCTAAGCATCACCAAGATTCTACTACCAATCTGCCATTTTCATAACCATTATAATCTTGAGCTTTGATTGTTCATTTGTAGAAAAATTTCTAAACCTTAGCTCACCACATTGCCACAGCTTCCCAAGTGAACCAGCTTCTTCCTGTCTAATCTGCTCCTTTATTGCCTTGCTGTTCTGCCTTCTCATTGGCTCTTAGCCCAGCCACCTCACTTCCTCATTACTGCCTGTCTGTACAGACCTCCAGGTCTCTATGATTGGTACTGGGATTAAAGGAGTGTATCACCACAGTTGGCTGTATGCTTGAATGCACAGAGACTGCCTGTCATGTGATCGGATTAAGGGCATGTGTTACCACTGCCTGACTTTTGTTTATGACTGTCTATGACCTCTGATCTCCAGACAAACTTTATTTATTAACATACAAATAAAATATCACCACATTTCAGCATAAATAAAGTATCACATTCATTAATGCCTTACATACAATTACCTTGAAGAATTTTTACTTTATGGTTGAATCTTATTATCAAGTGTCCATATTAGCAAAACATGCAGTATCAAATTATAGACTCAATTATACACATGAACACAGAGAGAATATTCCTACGTAGAAAATATCAGAATTTTAACACCCTGCAGTATGAGTGTCTACCCTACTTCTCTCCATTCTCTCTGCTTCTCTGTGCTTAGTATATTATACAGAAAGTTTGGGCACGTGGTTTTGCCTCCTTTACAATATAACAAGTTACCTCTGTGTAGAGGTGTGCCATGTACTTCAATCCTTGAGTTTACATCAGTCCTTGGTAAAGGTCCAGTTATTGAAAGCTTTGAGTATACAATTTCCTATCAAGACTTTCTGAAAACAAAAAATGAGGAGAAAGAACATCTCTAATTTACTCTAAAATGCTATAGAGCTATAATAGGAAGAAAATTAGTTTTATTAAAAATATAATTGAGGAAATATTTCAGACTCACGCAAAACTGAAATGATTTAATTTTATACTTGGTAATTATAAAGAATGTGCCCTAAAAGTCCTACAAAACATCAATGTAAATTTTCAACAAGAAAATTTACACCAACTTGACATAAGCAATTTTCTAAAATACTAGCTTTGTACCTTCATATCAGGATACATGAGGAATTATGAGCCTATACATTTTGCAAAGATAGAGAGAAAATAAACGTAAAATCAAGTAACTATTCTTGATTCTGATGTGAATGCATCTAAATCATTAAATAGAAACAAAAGCAGTAATTTTATACTTGAATATATAGTTATATTATTATTGACACTAATTTACTATACTTTCATGCACTTGTTCTTACAATGTTTATAGATGTATGAATGCATTCATCAGTTGACATGACTCTCCAGTATCCTCATTAGCTATATTTGTGAATTGTATTGATTAGAATTAACTGATACTGAATGATAATCACCTATATTGACACAGTATCACTGTCAAGTACTTATTCATATTTTTCTCTGATTTTGCCCCTAATGAATATTTCCCATTCCCTTATTCCACATTACATACTTGTCCTGTTTGGTTTATTATTTACTTGATACCAACTAGAATAGTGGTTCTCAAACCATGGGTTGTGACCGCTTTAGAGGGGTCAAATAATCCTTTCAAGGGGTCACCTAAGACCACTGGAAAACACAGACATTTACGTTATGATTTGTAACAGTAGCAAAATTATAGTTATGAAGTTGCAACAAAGAAAAACTATGGTTGGGGTGTTCACCACATGGTGAACTGTCTTAGGAAAGTTGAGAACCATTGAACTAGAAGAATCTATGACGAGGATCTCAGTTGATAAAATGCCTTTATTGAATTGTCCACAGACAAATCATCTGGGCATTTTCTTGATTAATGATTGACATGAAAGAGCATAATTCACTGTGGATAGGGCCACACCTCAGCATGTAGTCCTTGGTGGTATATGAAAGCAGGATGAGCAAGTCACAGCAAATGAGCCAGTAAAACAACATTCTCCATGGTCTCTGCTTCAGTTACTGCCTCCTCAACCCTGCTCTGAATTTCCTCAGTGATGGAGTACTACCTAAACATTTTAAGCTGAAATAAGCTGCTTCCTGCCCAGGTTGCTTTGGGTCATGGTGTTTATCCCAGCAATAGAAATACAAACAAAGACAATGTTCATCAGGCAATGTGTATATGGCAACTAAGAGTAGATACTTTAACTGTCCTTTATGGATACATCTTTATCTCTACAAGCTAGACAGGAGTTTATACTGATGATGTCCCTGTCAATCCATTATCCAATGTCTCTCTTTAGCTCTACCAAGTTATATCTTAGGTCCTCCTCCATTGTTAAGAGGCATGGCTCCCTCTATCTGCCCTCTAGATAGTAAGTTGTTGAATTCAGCACATGTCTGGGACTATCGGGCATATTAATCCATATCTCTTTGGGAAACTGCTGTACTCATGAACATTTTTGTGCCTCTTATTATTCAGACATTTCAAAAGGTAGAGACATCACCTTGTACCGAGTCTCTAAGTCACTATTCTTCCTTCCATTCTTATTACAACTTAGAGTCATTATTCCCGTCAGCATAGGTCTGTGGTATTTCCATCCCTCAGAAATAAATTTTCTTTTCAATTTGCATACATTAATATTCACCTGTGTTTAAATTTCTGTGGATAAAAAAATGTGCAAGTCCTGTGTCCTCTGCTAATTATCACACTGAGTATTTCACAGCCCCAAACTCTCCTGTGTTTCATCAATCCTTCCCACATCCTCCTGGAATCCATAGTAACCACTTATCTTAACAACATCTCTCTAAGAATTATTTTTCAATGTAATTATATGGGAATAATGTAATTTTTAGCCTTTTATACTGGTGATATTACTTACCTGTATGATTTTAACTTTCCTACATTTTCATGGATAAGTTATCTCATTTCATTTTTAAATTTTTATTATATTTTGTTGTTGTTGTGTGTGTGTGTGTGTGTGTACACAAGTAGTTCAGATGACCACTTGCAAGAGTTGACCTTCTCCTCCTATTATGTGAGTCTCAGGGATTGAGCTCCATTCACCAGAATAGGCAGCAGGCTCCTTTAGTTTCCCAGCCATCTCACTACGCCATCTCATTTAACTTTAAGAGTGAACAATCTGTTATAAAATGACCATCTTGCTATCCGTTTGTTTACTCTTTCTGAAGAGCACTTTGGTTGTTTCTAGTTAAAAGTATTTACAATCTGTAACAATATCCATGTGCAAGGGTATCAGTGGGCATAGCATTTGTAAACAGTGTAGATATTTACCACCATGCTAGGTAATATGACAGGAGTGGAATGTGTTAAGGAACTACCTCATTGCTCTCAGATGACTGTGCCACTATGAATAATCCTATAGGCTATAGGTCAGGGTTTCCACATCTATGAAGGATGTCATTCTAACACTTAGAGACTGAACAAAAGGGTTGAGATGTCATACCACTCTAGTCTGCATAGTATGTTTCTCTCAAAATAAAATGAAACTGAATGTTTGTACAAATTCAATGTTTTTTTTGCATCTCCCTTAATGATTTTATTATAATGATAAAATAGAGCTCTGTCCCTGTGAAACTTGGAAGATGCCATGTAAATAAAATGATCAATGTGATGACTAAGAAAATATATCATCATGTATCTCTGACTCCATGCCCTCAGACAGGCATATTATATTTACAGGGACCTCCCCTATAAATTATGGCTTCAATTTAGAAACATCATACAAACCCAGTTAAGGAGAATTCACAGTTTCAATATTCAGTGTTTGCCAAAAATTCTCTAGGCCATGAAAGTCAAGTAGAGACCATAGAAGATGTAATGGGGACAATGAAGGAGACATAATATTAGGAAGGAAACTATTGAAATCTGACTAGTTTATGCTTTAGTTAATAACTGTCTGAATCCAATGTTGATCTATTAATTTTGATAACTTTATAATGTAGAAGCTGATAATATCATAAATATATTATTTTGCTGGATTGATGTAAGACTAAGATTATTTCAACATAAAGAAATAAAACCTGAAGTGTTTATCCATTGATTTACCAATGAATGCAATTGAAAACACAGACTTAGTTTCCAACTCTACATTTATTGCTAAGTGGAGGCTAAAAAGATTATGATATTCACTACTTTTATTTCTAATTAACTAACCCTGGGATTGTAATTTGAATGTTTACTCCCAAATATACAGCACAGACTCTTGACATTGAGCACAAATAGAATGGTCTTCAGAGATGAATGATTTTACAACTCTTGGCACCCCCACCAGCAGAGAATCTTAGAGTCCAGGAAACTCCATGCTTAGCAACAGCAGCAGTAGCTCTAACACAGGTGTTCAACACAGAAATGTTCATTGTAAGGGACAATGGCATACATTTAATCATAATACTGGTTGTGCTCAATAAATCTACTCAATGAATCGATTTGTGACCATAATCCATAATAGCTACAAGTTACATCTATTTAATACTAGATCAAATGAAATAGTTTTAGCATTTAAGGATCTTATGGACCATTTCTATGTGACTACAGATGTAGATCCTGGTATACAGCCCCTTAATTCTAAATAATTGGAGCAAGACACCCACATAAAGAAGACTGAGAACAGATATTTGACTACTGCTATGTTTGCTAAGAATGTTGCATAAGTCAGGAATCTGTAAATGGAGGCTTTTCTGTCCTGCCCAGTCCCATGGCTGCTTTTAAAATAATCACTCAGAGGCTTAATATTAATTATAAACTGTTTGGGGCCTATTGCTCAGGCTTATTACTAACAAGTTCTTGCAACTTAAATTTACCCATTTCTATTAATCTGTGTTTTGCCACGTGTCTCATGGCTTTACCTGTGTTCTAATCCATCTTGCTCCTCTGGCAGCTGCTTGCATCTCTCTAACTCCACCCTTCTCCTTGTATCACTGCTTGGATTTCCTGTCTGATTCTATCCTGCCTTGCTATAGGCCAAAGCAGCTTCTTTATTAACCAATAGTAATAATACATATTTACAGCATACAGTGGGGTTACCTCACAGCAAGTATCAGCAGTTCTGAGATCAAACTATGAAAATATATTTGCTGTGGAATAATCCTTTTGTATACTGTGGAATTTGTCACTCAGAATGGTTTGATAAAGAGATAAACTGCCAAAAACCAGGCAGGTAGAGGTTAGGTGGAATTTGTAGAAAAAAAAGAGCCATGGTAAAAAAGAAGGCAGAGTCACCAGCCAGATGCAGAGGAAGCATGAGATGAACATGCCATGCTGGAATAAAGTACCACCACATGGCAGAACATAGATATGAAATATGGGTTAATATTTAAGTTGAAAGAGCTAGTTAGTAACAAGCCTAAGCTACTAGCTAAGCATTTATAATTAATAAGTCTCTGTGTGGTTATTTGGGAGCTACTGTTGGTACAGAAAAGTCCACCTACATATACTAGAACAGCTATCTGTAGCTATAAATATTTAAGGAATAGTAGGATGAAATGAAGGACTTTGTTTGCATATGAAAAAGACAGGAACCATTACCTAAGACCTTAGCTACTTTGCTTTTGCAAGGTTTTGCTTATTATGAACAACTATATATGGATATTGCCAGTGAATTTTCCAATGAAAAATAAGAACTTCAAAGATAAATTACTCACAGACTCTATTTTTTTTACTTTAAAAGCTTCACTTTCAATTGTTGAGAATTTTACTTATTTCACGTATACTGTGCAGAGCAATTTTCAAATGGTGTTAGTGGTTAATAATTAATAGTTAATGGTGAATAAATATGGTTAATGGGTGATTGGTAAGACAAAACTCTAGGATGAGAAGTGTAGTGGAAGGACAAGAGCCAGGGCTCCAGGTCAACATCCCAGGATCCGGAGCCTGTGATCTTTGGTGAATTTTTAAATTATCTTTCCCATCTACTGAATATCCTCATCTACTGAATATGATTAATAATTAAACTTACTCTCAAAGGTCATTTGAATTTTTTATTTAATTAATAATGAATTTCATTGCATAAGGCACCATCAACTGTGAAATAAATCATTCTAAATATACTGCTGTATTCTGAGAGATACATTCTACGGCTGCACTTCAGATGCAAATAGGAGGGGACGCCGCTTAGCACATTGGAGTGTTTTCTATCTTCCCTTGCTTCAAATATCAATTATTCACGGTGCTTTTCTTTTTCAATTTATTTTATTATTTTATGTGCATGAGCGTTTTGCTTACATGTTTATCGGTGCATACCACATGTGTTCAGAGGCAAGAAGAGAGTATCAGATCCCTTGGAACTAGAGTTAGAGATGGTTGTGAGCCACCGTGTGGGTGCTGAGAATAGAGCCCTGCTCCTCTGGAAGAGCAGCCATGACCCCTAACTTTGGAGTCATCTCTCTAGCACCTGAAGCACATTTCCATAAAAAGCTGAAACTGTTCCCATCTTGTGACACAGTCTGTGATGATTATCAGAGTAAATAATCTTTTGTTTTCAAACATTCTAAAATATTCTATACACTGAATTTTACCTTATAAATGTAATGTAATTTTTTTCATTTTTCTTTATTAAGAAATTTTCTACTCACTCCACATACCACTCACAGATCCCCCCTCCTTCCTTCTCCCTCCTCCCTCCCTCCAGACCTCCCTCCCTAGCCACCCCACATCCCCACATGCCCCAAATCAAATGCCTTTCCTCAATGGAATACTTTGAGAGACTTCCTAAGATTTTAGGAAGGAATTATTCTTCAATTGCAATAAACCTGAGGAAACAAAATTCACAAAGGAGCTGGAGCTGAGTCTGACGGCCTCTAAGCCTACCACAGAAGACAGAGAGATGGGAGGCTTATGAATTCAGGGTCAGTCTGGGATGTGGAGGGAGGTCCTGTCTCAAAGAGAAACACACACACAACAAGGACAACAGTGGCAAATCCTACCCATGCGAACACAGCATCTCATCTCCTGTGTGGCTGTTTTACTGCAGCTGAAGGGGGGAGGTCGCACTACTGACTCTTTATCCCTGCGGGGTGTCCAATTATCAAAGCCTCTCATCCTTTCGGGGAGCTTGCGCCTTATCAGGTCTACTCACACTCTTCCTATCACGCAAGAGCTGAATTAACTCCAGTGACTACCTCAGTTTTTGTTCTCTCATTTATACACATGCTGTATTTCTCAAGTTTCTGAGCTAAAATGCTCTTTGGTTTTAAGAACAGCTTGATTTTATGAGTACATCATTTCTCTCGAAATTTTACTCCTTGGATCTAATGAGAAATCTCACTGTTGCCTGTCGTCACCTCATGGACCAGCCTATTCTGAGCCAGTAGACATTCCAAGCTGCCCTCTGTGTACTAGGCAACTTATGTAATAAATGATTCTTTGGTAAGACTAGCAATTATGATGAATACTGGAAGACTTATTTTAAGTTTTTGTTCCATCTCCAGTTCCTGAAACAGAGTAGCTAGAATTTTGATCATATTACCATGAGAACAAATACAATGACGTGAAATTCCCCTGAGAGAGAGACAGAGAGACAGAGACAGAGACAGACAGAGACAGACAGAGACAGAGACAGAAAGAGACATAGAGAGAGAGAAGACATATAGACAAAGGTAGTGTGAGGCTAGGTGCCAAGTGCTGCCCTAATAGATTATCAACAGATCATCTAATTTATACCTCTTAATAGCTTCAAGGACTGCTTATTTCAAATAGAGATGCGAAATGGCCCCTGGAGTATATGTAGTTTCTAAAATTCAAATCTGCTGTTGGCAAACACTATGGTTTTCTTTTACATATCTCCATAACCCTCTTAATATCAAGATCCCTGGGTGTCTGGTCTCTCTTATAAAATAGTGCATTCTTTATACCCATTGAACTTTCTGTTATGTACTGTATATCATCTCCAGATTTTTATAATACCAAATCACTGGAAATACTATGTAAACAGGTATAGAGTTTATTGTCAAGAAAATAATAATAAGACCAAAGTTTACATGTGTTCACCAAGCACAGTCATAAACACTGTATAGTAGGTTTAACCACATAAGACATATCAACAGCACAGTGTTTCCCAGAGTTTCTCACTCAATATGTTAAATGTCAGGTTGCCTGAGCACAACCTGACATGGTTGTAAAACCTACAGTTGACAAACCTCTGCATGGAGAAACCATGGGAACTCAGTGCAAAGTCCATAGCATTTCAGTGTCTTATTTAAGTGAGAGCCTAGAATCTTTCTTTCCTATCATATTGAAATAGAGTGGTTTCTTTTTTTCTTTAAGAATTTTGTATTCATTTTACATACTAACCATAGATCCCCCACTCATCCCTCTTCCTGCTCCCTTCCAGCCCTTCTCCCCTCAGCCTACTCCCCCAAAAGGGGTAAGAGCTCCCATGTTGAGTCAGCAGAGCCTGGTACACTTAATTGAGGCAGGACAAAGCCCCTCCCCCTTGCATCCAAATACAGTGCTTTCGTTATGATAAAGGTTAAAGTTGTCACTAGCACTTTCACATTGATATTAGCACTGTGGGACAATTCATCTTTTGGTGATACTTCTTGTAAACATCCCCAAATTTTAAAGCCCTACAAAAATCCTGAAATCACCTGGAAGCTAAAATGGACCCAGTGAACAGAGCTGGAGTCATCAGGCAGGATGCCATCTGCTGGACATGGTCAGAATATTGAAGCCCCCATCACAGACTTGCTTTTAATTCATCACTTAAATTGCTATGTTTCAAAACTTTCATTGATATATATGCAGTCCCAGCAAGCTTGAATTTGCATGTATCAGATATTCAAAACCTATGTAGGTTATTATGTTATAATACACAGTTAAAACTTGTAAGCATTTCTCAGAATTATGTGAACTCCCTCTTAGGGTAAAAGTTAGGAGTGGAAACTCCCTGAGGATATGATAGGATATGACATTCATGCCAATACAAGCATGGGCATGACTGCACAGAACACAAAAACCACAATTTTGATCAAGTCACTCAAAGAAACTAGATATTTTACAGACAAGATAATAAAATTAAGACAAATTTGAGGGGGCAGAAAAAATTTTATTCTTTTATGCATGGTAGTTTTAAAAACACACTTTTATTTTTCCATTCTTTTAATTCTTTTTCTAGTCTATTCTAAATCAAAACATTGGATCATGGGTTATTTTCAAAAGAAATAAGATGATTAACCAGTTACTGTTGCATTTAATTTGCAAAGAGTATTACCTCCGTGTACATTTTAGACAAAGACTTGTATCACATAAGGATGAAACAGAATTCCATCGCCATTAACATTCTGAGAATGCAAATAGCACATAAATAAATGGAGGAAATATTCATTGATATAAAAGAAATGGAAGAGATGTGGTTCAGAGAAGAAGGGGTAAAACTATGTATCGTTGCTCTCGCTGAAGAGAATATCCTAACATGGTAGGAATAGACCAAGACAAATATAGGAAAAATCTGCAAATAGTAAAATCTAAGAGCCAGCATGCCAAACACCAGACTTTGAGCAGAAAAATAGCCTCAAGATATTTATGTTCTTCTGTGAAGCAGAGAAGTTCTAGCCACAGCAGACACTTCCCTACTGGTGACGTTGGAGGAGAAGGGTAGCACAAGCAGGATCATTAATTTCCCAGACTAAATAGTAGTTTCTCTAATACCACTAGATAAGCCTGACAGAGGAGGGAAGAACTTCCTACCACTTGGGCTGAACCCCTATTTTCTCCTCGCCACCCCCCCCCATATTGCCTAGGCTGAAAGGCAAAGGCTGCATGGAAAACCAGTAATGGTAAACAACCAGGGGATCACAGAAGTCTCTGTGACTTCACAAGCCTTACAGTCTCCTTTCTTACCCAACTTGGGAGTGACACCACCAAGTTAGCCAGCACCTCCGTAGTAAAGAAACGCCTCCCACTTCCTCCAGAAGTTATCAAAAGACAAGTGAATGCCCCACGGCACCAGACTCACCAAATATACCAAAATAACATGTAAAGGGACTGAACACTGAACATGTTTTGCCATCACATCCTACAAAATTAGGACCTGATTAGGTGAAATCAAGGTACTGTGAGCACTTGCTGAAGTAAAAGATTTAAGCAAGATATTACATGCAGAGACAAGATCAGCACACAACTAGATGCCATTCTGAGTGTTCACAGGCTACTGAGCAGTTTCAAAAATCACATGGAAGAAAAACAGATACCGTTGAGAGAATAAATTCACATTAATATTTGGAGACACCTCCTACCGTGTCCTTGAAAATGAAAGAACTGATAGGAAATCACCAAAAGTTTGGGATTTCTGAGCTCATTCAACTAGGAGGATCTCGTTGACATAGTAACTCCATCCAATGATAAGAGAAGACACTGTGTTTTATGACCCTTTGTGGAGAGCTCAGGAGAGACATAAAAAACTCTTGAAAATTTCAGAGCCGAAATAATAGAAAAGTGAAGTACGTGGTCTTATTAATGTTCAAGAAGTGATTGATGATGAGACAAAAGGGTCTTCAATCTGTAAGATATAACACTTTTTACAATAATCCACCCTCTGTGGGGAAAGTTTTAAAAAATGAATAAAATGTGTACAGAACTACACAGTGAGGAATGTAGAGCACACTGAGACATGGCCGAGGGGCGGGGCTCTGCTCAGAGGCAAGCTGGCAGTGAGACTGTTCACACAAGAAATGATGGAAGGTTGTACATCAGTCCCCTAAGTTCCACCTAAAGAACCAGAAGCAAAAGAACAACAGAAGCCAAGATGAAGCAGAAATATATTTTAAAAAGTAAAATGAATCTACAAATTAGGATGAGAATGGAGGTAATAGAATGGATAGTAAGAAAATACTTCAGAAAATTGATGGACATAAAATCTATTTCTCTTTAAATTTTCACTTATTTTTTGTTTCATTTCTCACTCTCCCCTTCCCCTCTCCCCTCTCTTTCTCCCCCAGCTCATGGTGTGTGTGTGGGTGTGGGTGTGGGTGTGTGTGTGTGTATGCACACATGTGCAAATATGAGTGCAGTTTCCCTAGAAGGCCAAAAGAGGACATCTGTGGTGATATTGTGTTCTCCAATATATTGTGCACCCTAATAAACTTATCTGGGGTCAGAGAACAGAACAGCCACCAGACAGACATAGAGGTCAGAAAATGGTAGCACACATGCCTTTCATCCTAGCATTCAGGAGGCAGAGATTCCATCTGGATCTCCATGAGTTCAAAGCCACACTGGAAACAACCAGGCATGGTGACTCACACCTTTAATCCCAGGAAGTGATGGCAGGAAGCAAAAAGGTATATAAGGCATGAGGACCAGGAACTAGAGTTCTGTTAAGCTTTTAGCAGCAGTTCAGCTGAGATCCATTTGGGTGAGGACTCAGAGACTTCCAGTCTGAAGAAACAGGATCAGCTGAGGAATTGGCGAGATGAGGTTGGATGTGGCTTGTTCTGTTTCTCTGATCTTTCAGTGTTCACCCCAATACCTGGTTCCGGGTTTGTTTTTATTAATAAGACCTTTTAAGATTCGTGCTATGGACATCGACTCCTTAGAAGCTAGAGTAACAGGCAGTTGTGAGCCAGCTTCCTGATATGGGTGCTGGTGTCAGAAGTCTGGTCCTCAAGACTGAGGAGCAAGCACTGTGAACCATGGACCCACGTCTCCAGCTCATACAATCTATTACTTAAAAAAAAAAAGAAAAGAAAAGAAAAAGGCAGCATAATTTACAAACTTAAGACAAACTCAACAAAATTAGCAAGACAAAGACATACATCACTCAGATTCAGAGGGGAGAAAAAAAAATCATCCTAGATCTCAGTCATTAAAAACACAGTAACACAAGCAAATTTATGCTCATAAATTCCTTAACTTGAAAGAAATAATTTAAATGATTTTTCAAAACCCAAAGCTGCCAAAATCCATCAAGATGAAACAAAATTTTAACAACCCTGTTTGAATCAAGGAAATTGATCTTTAATTAAATACTGAAAAAGAAATTTCCAGGCCAATCAGATGTCACTAGAGAATACTGTCAAATGCTTCGAGAGGAATTAACACTAAATCTATGCATTCTGAAATGAAGACAGAAAAGGAGTAAATATCTTTCAGTGCCAGTAAAGTGCAACCCTGCACCACCAAAAAACAAAGGCAAAAGCAGAAAACCACAAGTTAGCATCCCAAATGTGAAAACAAAATAGCCCTTATAATGTGTAAAAATGACATAGTTAGATAGAAACTTAGTCAAACTATATGGGGCTTTCATAATAAATCACATAAAAACACCTAAATTAGGAGGTTGATACCATCTTAGTAAGTTGGATGGTGCAACATAGTAATGATATCTGTACTTAGCAAATCATATGAAGCTTTAGCATAACTTGTATCAAGAAAACAAATAGGCCAGGAGGTGGTGGCGCACGCCTTTAATCCCAGCACTCAGGAGGCAGAGCCAGGCGGATCTCTGTGAGTTCGAGGCCAGCCTGGTCTACAGAGCGAGATCCAGGAAAGGCGCAAAGCTACACAGAGAAACCCTGTCTCAAAAAAAACAATAAACAAAAAACAAAAAAAAAAGAAAAGAAAACAAATAGGCTTTCAGACCAAGGAGTTGGTGAGTTACAAGACATAATCAGGAGAGACGCCACCAGCTCTGACTGAACCAAGAGCCCCAGTGGCAGGCCACCAGGCAGGACCTCTTCAGGCAGGCCTGACCACCCCCTCCCCACCAGACCTGTAATCTACAAGCTCCACTCCAACCTCCAAACCCACCCATCCTCTGAGACTGCAAATGCTCCCTGAGACAGACTCCACCAGCTCTAATTGAACCAAGAGCTCCAATTGGATCAAGACCTCTGATTGGACCAAGAGTACCTACTGGACCAAGAGAGGCTCCTTGAGACACAGACACCGTTTGCACCGATTGGAGGCAGAGATGGGTAGATGCCAGTGCAAGAATACATTTAACAACATAAAGAGCTATATGGCACCACCAGAACCTAGTGGTTCTACATCAGCAAGACCTGAACATCCCAACTTAGAAAAAGCAGAAGAAAAAGACCTTAAAAAATGACTTTAATAAGATGATAGAGGCCTTTAAAGAGGAAATGAAAATTCCCTTAAAGAAATTGAGGAAAAGACAAATAAAAATTGGAAGAAATCAATAAACCCCTTAAAGAAATCCAAGGAAACCAAGAAAAAGCAATCAGGTGAAGGAAACTGTTCAAGACTTGAAAACTGAAATAGAAGCAATAAAGAAGACACAAACTGAGGGAATGCTGAAAACAGAAAGTCTGAGCAAATTAACAGGAACACAGATGCAAGCATAACCAACAGAATGCAAGAGAGGGAAGAGAAACTCTCAGGTGAAGATATGATAAAGGAAATCGAGTCATCAGTCAAAGAAAACACTAAAGCCAAAAAAGTCATAACACAAAACATCCAGGAAATCTGAGACACCATGAAGAGACCAAACTTAAGAATGATAGGGATAGAAAAAGTAAAATACCAGCTCAAGGCACACAGAATATGTTCAGTTTCTCTGAACTTGATAGAAGAGAAAGTAGGAAGCAGTCTTGAACACATTGGCACTGGAGATCACTTCCTAAATATAACACCATTAGCACAGACACTGAGAGCAACAATTAATAAATGGGACCTCCTGAAAATGAGAAGGATACAGTAAATAAGATAAAACGACAGCCTACAGAATGGGAAAAGATCTTCACCAACCCCACATCTGACAGAGAGCTGATCTCCAAAATATATAAAGAACTGAAGAAATTAGACAGCAAAACACTAAACAATTAAATTTAAAAAAAAATGGGCTACAGATCTAAACAGAATTCTCAACAGAAGAATCCCAAATGGTCAGAAGACCTTTAAGGAATTGCTCAACATCCTTACTCATCAGGGAATTGCAAATCAAAACGACTTTGAGATACCATCTTACACCTGTCAGAATGGCTAAGATCAAAACCACTAATGACAGCTCATGTTGGAGAGGATGTGAAACAAAGAGAACATTGCCCCACTGCTGGTGGAAATGCAAACTTGTACAGCTACTTTGAAAATCAGTATGGTGGTTTCTTAGAAAATTGAGAATCAATCTACCTCAAGATCGAATGATACCACTCTTGGGCATTTATCCAAGGGGTGCTCAATCATACCACAGGGACACTTGCTCAACTATGTTCATAGAAGCATTATGTGTAATAGACAGAACCTAGAAACAACCTAGATGCCACTCAAAGAATGGATAAAGAAAATATGGTACATATACACAATGAAGTAACACTCAGCTGTAAAACAGACAGACAAACAAAAAACAATGACATCATGAAATTTGCAGGCAAATGGATAGAACTAGAAAATATCATCCTGAGTGAAGTAACTCAGACTCAGAAAGACAATCATCATATGTACTCACTCATAAGTAGATACTAGATGTAAAACAAAAGGATAATCTGACTACAATCCACAGCTCCAGGGAAGCTAGGAAACAAAGAGGACTCTAAGAGGGATGCATGGATCACCTTGGGAAAGGGAAACACAGGAGATCCCCATGAGTAAACTGGGGTTGGGAGGGGCAATAGAGAGGAGAGCAAAAATAGGGGATGAGAACATGAGAGAATGGGATGGTCGAGCTGGGGGAGGGACAGAATGGGAGAGCAATGAACGAGATATCTTGATAGAGGGAGACATTATGGGGTAAGGGAGAAACCTCATGCTAGGAAATTCCTGGGAATCCACAAGGACAACCCCAGATTAGACTACTAGCAATAGTGGTGAGGGTGCCTGAACTGGCCTACCCTAGTAATCAGATTGGTGACTACCCTAACTGTCGTCATAGAGCCTTCATCAGGTAACTGATGGAAGCAGATGCGTAGATCCATAACCAAGCCCCAGCCTGAGCTCCAGGAGTCCAGTTGAGAGGGAAGAGGTATTATATGAGCAGGGGGCAGGGGAGGCGGTCAAGATCATGATAGGGAAATCTACAGAGACAACTGAACCAAGCTCAAAGGAACTCATGAACTTTAGACCTTCTGAACTTCTCACAGCTGTGGAACCTGCGTGGGACCAGACTAGACCCTCTGCATATGGGAAACAGTTGTGTAGCTGGATCTGTTTGAGAGGCCCCTGGCAGTGGGATCAGGATCTATCCCTGGTGCATGTGATCGCTTTCTGGATCCCATTACCTATGGTCAGACACCTTGCTCACCCTTGATGCAGCAGGGAGGGACTTGGTCCTGCCTCAACTGAATGTAACAGGCTTACCTGTCCCCCCTTGGGAGAAGTTACCCTGTTGGAGGAAACGAAGAGGGGTGGGAGGGATGGGGAACTGGAAGAGATATGAGATGGGGATCTGTGGTTGGTATGTAAAATGAATAAAAAAATTTAAAAAAATCCAAACAACTCAGGGAGAGGTAGATATTATTCTTAAACTCACAAGGATATACCAGAGAAATAAACAAGCAGCATAAGTTGTCTTGAAAAGGGAAAGTCAAGTGTGAGTACTTTCTCCACTAGTACCTAATCAAGACGCTATGATTTTAGCAACAGGATATGCACAAGAGCCAAAAACACAAGGTTTCAGAAACAGACCTGGAGGTATATACTTATTGGGTTTTTTTTTTAAGCAAAAATAACTAAAAGTGATAATTAAGAACCTTTAATGTTTTATGTTTGAGAACTTCATACACTAGTACTCTATCATTTACATTATTTCTCATTCTTCCTTCTCTCCCTCTACAACTCCTACCATATCTGCCCCTACTTTTTCTCAAATTCTTGACTTTAACTTCTATGGTTTGACCCTGGAGAAAACTGAGTCTCCCTGTCTCAGCACCCACTGGTTGCTATACTCTTCATCTGGTGGTGGGGTCTCGTGGGAGTTCCTCCGTCTACATTCACATGTTAACTGGTGCTGCCATTACGCCACTCTTACTCAGGCAAACACATTGTTGAGAGTTCAAGCATGCAGCTTTCCTGATGTATATAGAAGATGCTATCTAGCAGTGGGCGATCTGTTCCTCTTGATCTTACAATCTTCCCACCCCGTCTTCTGCAATATTCTCTGAGCTTTGGGTATTCGGATAGAGGATACCACAGTGATCTACAACTGTTTAAAATCTAGAGGATATATAACTGTGGTTCCCAGACCCGGTTCTCCATCTACAATGAAGCTCTGGCATGCAAGGCTCAGGCAGTAATAACCTCTTAAATAAATGTTGTTGAGGCAGATGGATAGTGATCAGCCAAAAGAAAAAAAAAACACAAATATTTTCCTTAAATGTCATATGCTCTACTAAATCAAATTGCCGTCTTAAGTGCAACATCTTTGAAGGAATAGGAAAGAGCCCAACGACTGAGGAATGCTCTGTGATAAAAAGAATCTTCCTAGCAACTGTATGCTTGTGAATTTTTCCCAGGGGGGGAAATGTTCCAATCATAAAGCAAACATTCATAGAATATTCATTCATAAATGTCAAAACACAGAACTATCCCAGATGACTCAATAGACAAAAGGCTGTGCTAGGCAAATGCTGTACATACACACCATGGAACTCAGAACAAATGGAACAGGCAACAACTTAGATGCATCTCCAAACAAGTCTTCTAAGTGGAAAAAAAAAAGGGTATTTCAAAATGTCACATACTACTTGTTACATTTCTTATGAGATTTAAATAGAGAATGATATACAGGCAGGAGTCTGGGAGAGGGAGGAGCTTATAACAGGTAAGTGTATACCTCAAAGAGCAAGAAGAAATATGCAGTGTTGGGACTCAGTCGTTTTGATGTTCTAGTGCAGGCTAGATATTCCTGCACACTACATGCACAGAATTTTGTATGCACATACATGTATACAAGTAAACTGGAGGACCTAAATTAGATTGATGCATTTTTACGGATATCCATACACTATTTAGGACTGACAGCACCGATTTATAAAATTTTATCATTAGGGGAACTGCATACGGTGCAAAAGGATTTTCTGTGTATCCAATTAAATTCACACCAGTCTATAATTATCTTAGCTTAAAAAACTATTTATCTTACATGTGAGTTTTCATGCTATTCACTGAAACATATTAAGTATTAAATTAATAATTCTACTGGGAACCACAAGTGAAACAATTAAGAATTGAAGTTCAAAAAGGAGTTAAAACATTAAACTCAGTGTCTAATGTCTATGCACAGAAAGAAGAATGACATATGTATGTGAGTATGAAAGGCAGTAGCAGCCTATATCACAACATCTTCGCAAAGTAAACTCTAGAAGGGTAGCATGTAAGACAATTAAAGTTCTAGGTACAAGACCAATGGGTTAAGGAAAAGACAGCACATGTCCTGTTTGATTTGGTTTGTTTTTGACAAAGGCTATCATTATCTGAAAAGAGGAACCTCAAGTGAGAAAATGCCAACTTCAGATTGGCCTATAGGTAAGACAGCAATGATTGATGTGGTAGGACCCACCTGCTGGTGGGTATGACTAACCCTAGGCAGGTGGTCTTGGGTGGTAAAAGGTAGCAGACTGAGCAAGCCAGGAGGTGCAAGACAGGAAAGTATGTTCTTCCACCTTCATGCTTCAGTTCCTACCTCAGGTTCCTGCCTTGAGTTCCTTACATTGACAACCCTCAGTGACAGAAGCTGAAATGAACCCTCCCCACCCAAGTGACTTTTGGTCATGATCTTAATGGCAGCAACAGAAACCTCAATAGGGCAGAACTAATACAAATACATAGAAACAAAGATGTTTCTAAGGTCGGCAAGAGAGCTCAGTATGTTGTCCTTTACATACATGTCATGGTGTGCTTGCCCCTACACATCTCTCTCTCTCTCTCTCTCTCTCTCTCTCTCACACACACACACACACACACACACACACACACCCCTCTCTCTTACTCTCTCTATCTCACACACACACACACAATAGTAAATAGAAACTTTAAAATATATTTAGAGAGAAGTGCATGCCTTGCTTATTTTTGTAACTTGAAATAAACTGGAATAGTTCAGTGGTTCTTGTGGCAATTTCCAAGCAGTACATCACTGGGCCCCGGTTTGCTCTGAGGCTGCACTGCAGCTGTCCATGAACTGCAGAATGTTTGGCTGCCCCACAGCAATATTGCAATTTTAATTAACATTTGGGGAGCCACAGATCAGTTCAACAATCGTTCTCGTTTAATTGATAGTCTTTTGAAAATTGGGATGCTTGTTCCGTGCACGGACCATTGCTTGCCACCTGCAGGATTTATTTGTGTGGTTAGTCATTAAATCTTATCTGTACCTGTTCAGAAGCCAAACGCCTATCACTTCTGTTTGGAAGTGTATGGCAGGGCATGAATTCAAATACTGAAAAAGAAAAGATTTTTTTTTTTTGTAACAGAAAAGGAAAGAACATTTTTTTTATATTTATTTTGATGCTATAGGGAGAAAATTTAGAAAATATTCTACTTTTCAAACTGGTTTAGTGTTCAAATTGGTACATTCATGTTTTTCTTTGTTGCTGCTACATATGTTTAAACAGAAATAACATTTAGCATATTCCATTGACATATTTTCAGGTGCATGCACTAGATGGTGTATAATGGACACTGTTAGTTTCTGCCCATCATCACTCTCATCTAAAGTCCACAGAGACTCCCCAAGGGCCTTGTGTCTTCATGATTCAAGTGATTGCTTATTATTCACAAACCCATAGAATAGTTTGAAAAATAAAACTAACTAACTGTATGCTTATTGTATACTTAAATCAATAATGGACATGCGTTTTAATTCAGACCAGTAAGACTAGATAAATACTGCACTGGGCTTCTGTGAAAATCTCACGTAATCCCAGGGTGGGAGAGCAAAAGTTTCTGTTCATCTATGGAGACTGACCAAGGACCATCTTGATTTCTCCATATTGTTCACAGTGATTTTTAATCTAGTGAAGAAGCATTTCAATCAAATGTGGGAAATTTTACCAATGAATACCGTAAGTGTAGACAGATAATTCGATCAACTTAACTATACAAATATCATTTAGGACTTAGACTTTTAATTTCCTTGTGGCAACTGGAAATAGACACGTGAATGAAGGAGTTGGAAAAATTTTTAAGTGAAAATGTAGAGAGCTCATAGTCCATTTAGCACCCACCAGCAGAAATTAAAACATTTCATGAACATAAAAGTTAATATTATCAATCCATGAAAAGAAGTCCACATTCGGGCTGCCAAATGAATGTTCTTGATATTTCATACCAAGTCAAAAGCACATTCCACCAAAGAAGAAATATTGTAAGCCCAGCAGTGGTGGTACATACCTTTAATTCCAACACTTGGGAAGCAGAAGTTAAGTGGAACTCTGAGTTCAAGGACAGCATGGTCTACAAAGTGAATTCCAGAACAGCCAGGGTGTTACACAGAGAAACCTTATCTCAAAAATCATATATATATATATATATATATATATATATATATATATATATATATATGTATGTGTGTGTGTGTGTGTATGTATGTATGTGTGTGTGTGTGTATATATATATATATATATATATATATCCATTGACTTGAAACATTTAGAATAATCAAATTCATTGAAACAAGCATTAGATGTGCTGAGGGTGCAGAGTCAGGAGTTATTACTTGGTGGATAGAGTTTGTATTTGAGGTAATGAAAAGGTTTTAGAAATATACAGTGGTGGCAGCTACATAGCATTGTGTATACAAAATACTACTGAAGTGTGTGTTTAAAAATGGATAAAATTCCCAGGAAACCACAAGAGTGACCCCCACCTAAGACTCCTAGCAATAGTGGAGAGGGTGTCTGAACTGGCCATCTCCAGTAATCACTGTGGTGACTACCCTGATTGTCGTCATAGAACCTTCATCCAGTAACTGATAGAAACAGTGCAGAGATCCACAGCCAAACAATGGGCTGAGCTTTGGGAGTCCAGCTGAAGGGAGAATGGAGGGATTATATGAGCAAGAAGGCATCAAGATCATGATGGGAAAACCCCCAGAGACAGCTGACCTGAGCTTGTGGGAGCTCACGGACTCTGGATGAACAACTAGGGAGCTGGCATGGGACCAAACTAGGCCCTCTGCATCTGGGTGACAGTTGTGTAGCTGGGTCTTTTGTGGGGCCCCTAGCAGAGACCAGGACCTGTCCCTCATGCATGAGCTGGCTCTTTGGAACCTATTCCCTATGGTGGGATGCCTTGTTCAGCCTTGATGCAGGGAAGAGGAGCTTGGTCCTGCTGCAATATGATATATCATGCTTTGTGGATTCCCAAGGGAGACCTTACCCCACCTGAATGGAGAAGGAGGAGAAGTGGATGGGGATAGAAGAGAGGTGGTGGGAGAGAATGGGAGAAGAGGAGGGAGGGGAAACTGTGGTTGGTATGTAAAATAAAATAAAGGAAAAAAAAAAAGCCAGCAGAACATGGAGTCTGCTCTAAGATTGTGAGTCCTAGAAATGACGGGGCAGCTTCATCAATATGGCTGCCTGTACAAGACATGAACACCTCCACCACCAGTAGGCATGCTACAATGGAAAGGGGAACATCTCCAAGGGTCTTATGCCTAGACAAAGAAATGAAGACAATCACGAACTGCTGAGAGGGAGAATCGCCCCTAACTGGCTATTCAGTACAAAGTCATCTGCCCTGAAATCATGCACAGCAGCCACACTTGACAGACCCAGCTGGTTGAATTTATATATTTTTGTGTGTGTGTGTGTGTGTGTGTCTGTGTGTGTGTGTGTCTGTGTGTGTGTGTGTGAAACAATAATAATCAAAGAATAAGAGGCCACGAATCTGAGATGGAGTTGGAGGTGATGGAAACTAATGTAATTATATTTAAACTCATAAATTAATTAAAACATAAGAAGCCTTAAAAATATTTGTTTCATTTCTATTCCCCTACATAAATTTAATTATGGAACAGGAGTCATACAATGTTTACTATCGATAAATGATGCTCTTTTAACTTTTTTTTTCCTTCAGAGGTTAATACTGAATACAAACATTTTTCTTTAATGGTTGTCAATTTAAGTAGTTTGTTTTTCTATTAGGAGACAAGAGATAAAAGTATTTCCCACACTAGGCAGCCTCACCTGGTTTGTTCCTGTTTTGCACATCTCTAAGCTCTTAATATATTTTAATCAAATATTTAGTATCTGTGGTCATAATTTGTGTGATTACACTATGAGATGCTAGCAAAATGAGAAGAACATATAAAACTGCTGTTGGTTCTATGAGCAAAAGAATGTTCTACTTAATAAATCAAGACACAGAAAAGATAACAGTATAAAATATTCCGACCTTAAATTTGTTTTATATTCTGTTAATTTGGTCTTTTTTAAAAAAAATAATTAAATGTATAGGGACTAGAAGGCAGTCTCAGTGGTAAAAACCACTGATTGTTTTTCAGAGGACCCAGGTTTGGTTCCTAGTACTCACATGGTGGTTTATAGGCCCTCAGTATCCCCTATTGCAGGGGACTCAACACCTCCTTCTGGCCTCAGCAGACACTGCTCACATGCAGTTCACATGCATACATGCAGGCAGAACACTCATACACATAAAAATAAGTCTTTTTCAAAAAAAATGAAATGAATAAATTATGAAGATTTTGCATCTAAAATGTGCTTTATTGGCTATTGAGGAATCAGGAGTGTGACAGCTTCTAATACTTTGTTTTCTCTACTATCTGAGGCTACTTTGTGGATCATTAATCTAAATTAAAGTGCTGATTAGAGCAAGTGCCTCATCAATGACCTCTCTCTCACCTCTAGAAGAGTTTTAATTGGAGTAACCTTTCACAGCATTTTCAGTTTAATAACTGCAAGCCTAATAACATATTCGCTTCACATAAATATACTTGTCAACTAAATTCAAAGAATGAATTCACAGTCTGTAATACCCCTGTCCTGCATATATATCTACATCTACACCTACACCTACACACACACACACACACACACACACACACACACACAAACACACGTCAGTCAACCCTACCTGTTCATTAATTCCCAAGAGCCAACTTTTGAATTTACAAAAAAAAAATCTTTCCAATCTTGATTTTCAAGTGAAAAATATATTTTCTTCTGTACTTTATAATTTTAATTAAAATATAATTACATCATACCCACCCTTTCCTTTCTTCCCTTGAAACCCTACCCCATGTTTCTGGTTACTCCTTCCTTCATGCCTTCTTTTTCTTTGATTGTGTGTGTGTGTGTGTGTGTGTGTGTGTGTGTGTGTGTGTGTGTGTTATTTAGTATTTCAATATAAGCTTATGTTTACACACAAACTGCTGAGTCTATTCAATATTGCTTGTATGTATATTATTTCGGGGCTGAGTATTTAGAATTAGATAACCAATTAAGGGGTTCATCTCTAGGGAAGACTAATTAGCTCTTTCTCATCAATTGTTCCCTATACTTTGTCTAGGGGTGGGGCCCCATATTATTTCCCTCTTCCATGTTAGTATATCTACTGGTGTCATCCTTGCTCATGTCTTGTTTAGCTGGCCATACTGTTGGGGTATTTTGAATGAAGCTTCCCTGACCTTGTAGCTAACAGTACTGTACATTGACTTTCTATTTTTTAATTGCATTAGTGTGTCTGTAGGTAATTGTGTTTTGAGAAACTTAAGCCTGAAAATGTAAGTGAAACTTGACTCCTGTCTTAGCAACAGCATTTCTTAATGAGCAGCACATTCAGCACCTCCTATGCACAAGACCCCCTCAGAAGACCAATGGAAAACTGAAAGTGAAAGTGAAATGGTGCTTCTCCACAAGCTTTGCATCTTTCAAGTCAGACCATTTTCTGTGGTCTTTGATTACATTTCTTCATGAAACTACAAAGCAGGTCATCCATTTGCACTTAGACTATGAAAATGTTCCATTATGTCAGAATTACCCATATATACAAGGAACAGCTGGTAAGGGCAATAAATCACCTTAAGCTAAGGTAAGTGAAGCTTTTTTAATACTTAATAACACTGACAATAATAATTTCTAGCACATATCATCTTCCTTGTGCCAGTCTAGGAATACTAATAGTATTAAACATGACTCTCTCCAGCTACTACCAATTATCTTCACTGACTTTCCAAATGATTCCATTATTACTGACAAATTTACATTCCCAGCCACTTCTTGTATCTTAATGATTTGACTTTCAGCTGTCAAGAAATCTAGGAAGCAACAAACTTGTGCTTCAGTGGACTTGATATTACCCTGCCTTTATTCCCCATCACTTTCATGTGTGAACTGGAAATACACACTGGACAAGGCAGACTCCTTCTCAACTCTGCATGTATAAGTAACTGTGTTGTACCTACACATGAACAGGAGCTACTAATGACTAGAGCAATGTAGATGACATCTTTATGATCTTCAATATATATTACCTGATGTGTTGGGGCGATTCAATATCCCCTCTAATTGATGTTTTGAAACATGTCAATCACAGTTGTCTAGCTAGGATATTGAACATTAGAAGTTATTCTTCCTATTGAATCACACCTCTACTCATAACTTTTTTCTCTCATTCTTCCACTTCCAAACCTCTCCTAACCCACTGAGCACTACTGTCTCCTCTGCTTCTGTGAGTTCTGCGTTTTAGCTTAGCTTCCACATGTTAAGTAGACACAGGACTTGTATTTGTATGTCTGACTTAGCTTACCTATCATGCTATCTTCCCATTCCTACTGATGATAAAATCACATTCATTCTTAGGGTTAAATAGTATTCTACTGTGTGAATGTAATCCTTTTCTTCACCTGTCAATGAACAGCTATATTTATTCAGTGTCTTGGTCATTGTGACTATATTGAGTCAGCAAATTGCATGAATATACAGACACCTCTTTATTACCTTGACTTTATTTTATTTGGATTCCTACACTGTACTGAATTTCTGGTTTAGGTGTTTGTGGCATTTGAATTGTGAAGATCAGCCAACTATTATTCCATTATTACTTACAAATTACATATCCAACCTTTCACTGAGCAGCTGGCTCTCAGATAATGAAAGAAAGGAACATAATCCACAATTTAATCATATAGATTATTCCATGGCAGGGGAATGATTGCTAGTAAATACATTATAATAAAATCTTTAAGGTATGGTTCAATATAAAAGATGGAAGCTGTTTTAATTTAAATATACATATGCTGTCAGTGGCCATGGAAGGGGATCAGCAGGCAGCACTGGAACTCAAGGAACATGGCTGGGCAGTTGGCAAAGCCACGCTTGAGTGAGCCTTGGAGAGATAAAGCCCAGAGGACTAAGTGTCCTGAAGATCTCACGCTGTTACTGAGTATAACTCTGATTGTTGCTTTTGTGGTCACCACATCCCTGGGAATCTATGGATTGTATGAAAACTCTCAAAGGCACTCACTGGGCAATGTTACTTCCTGGTACTTAAAACAATAGTGGCTGACTGTTTCCAAGCATTGCTGCTGGAGCAGATTGATGATTCAACCCCCACCCTTAGAAAGAATTGAGACATGTAGAAATGTTAGTAAGGTTAGGTTACGGCATTTTTGTTAATGGCTTTGAGGTAGAAAATCTTGGGGAACAATTTAAAGTTTAGAAAGACACACTTTTAATAGTTGAACAAGGGACTCATTGAGGACAGGGAACAAAACAATGACAGCCTGGCTGTCGCTGGCTGACAAATCTTGCTAGGATGGGCTGGTGATCAAGGGTGATGATGAATTCCTTGTACCCATTTCTGCCCTCAGCTTCCTGATATAAAAAACTGTTCAAGAGTGGGTATGCAGCCTGAATATTTAAAATAGAGCTGACTGATTCTTTATCATATATGAAAGTTTAGATTTGTGATTCTTTTAAGATTTTTTTAATAAGATTACCATTTGAGATAAATAAAAAAAAATGATTGGTTGTTTCTTTGTAACCACCAATTGCAGCATGCCAGTATAAGAACTGCTAAGAAAAATACCTTGCTTGCTTATACTTTGTTAATCTATAACAAGTTGTTTGGACATGAATGTATGTGGGTTCTTGGGAATAATTTGTTTTTCACCTGTAATAAGTAAAATCATGTAAGGGCCATGGAAAACATGTTTTTTTATTTGTTTGCATTGTAATCATTCACTTAAAAATAGAATATAACCATTGAAAGATTTTTCTGGGGCTTACAAGTTGTAAAGGAAAAATCAAGAATACCTAGATGGGATATATCTGGATAGAGGTAAGAAAAGAAATGAAGATGAGAGATGATAGAAAGACCCTAAAGGGGTATGCGTGTGTCTGTGAGTGTGTGTGTGTGTGTGTGTATGTGTGTGTGTGTGTGTGTGTGCGCTTCCCCTTTTCGCCGACCCCAGAGATTTAAGTTTGCCCCATTTGCCTGTCCCAGAGAATTAAGTTTTACTCCCTCAGATAGAAAAGTCCAATTGAGTGATTAGTTCTGGACTCCATGGCTCCCCTTCAATTCCTGAGCTACCAAGGGCTGGTCCTCACAGCAGCAATATGCAGCTACCTAATAACCATAAAATAGCACTTAGCATGCTAATAATGTCTTAAACTTTAATGTTTTATATACATTAATATTTATGGATAATAAAATATATCATATGTAATATTATATAGATTTAAATTTGGGGTTTTCTTTTTTTTAGTTTATTTTACCATAAACTTTACATATAATACTGTGATTTTATACTTTAACATTGTCAAATGTTCACAAAATACTCTAAACTCATTATCCTTCCACCAAAGGACATCAAAGAGAATAAAATAAAATTATTTTCTCTCGGAACTCTGTGTGTGTGTGTGTGTGTGTGTGTGTGTGTGTGTAATGTATGTGTATATCTATTTGTAAAATAATGTGTGAATATTCATTCTTAAAATTCATGAAATATCCCAGTACAATTGCATACTTAAGTGTGTGTGCAAATCAACGAGTTTTTAATAAAGCCTGACAGACAAAATGCCATGTGTTTTCTGGACTGAGTCTTTCCAATCAGTGAACTCAGACAACCTGAGTAGAAACTGATCTTATTTAAAAATAATTGTAATCTATACTATTTCTATCATCAATACTAACATCAAACTAGCGTTGCTGTCACCACTATCAGTGGTTTTTAATGCACATTTAACCAAATAAGTATGTTTATATACATTATGCTAATTATTCTTTATTCAACAGTCAAGAGATAAGGTTTAGAAAATGTAAATGTCTTGGCACTTGGCTATGTCCATGATGTTCTCCTTGTACTCTTACTGAACACTGTTTTCTCTGTCACTATTGTTGAAAATCAACTCTCCCTGTTTTGAGAAGCCCTCCATATGCCCCTGCATTGACAGCTTATACCCCAACTGATGAAACCATTTTGGAAGGCTGTGGAAACATTTTAGAATGGGGTGTTGAGCTGAGGAGTGGTCACTAAGGGTGTTCTTTGCTCAGTGATACTGGTCTGTTAGTTATAGTCTCACTCTGTGCTTCCGAGTCTGCCATGGTTCCATAACCCCTCCACCGTACTAACCCAGTAAATGCATAGTGTGTTTGCCATTACTGTGAGCTGTGAAAGTGCAAGCCAAAATGAATCTGTTCTCCTTTAAGTGTTTTCTGCAAAGTGTTCTTAGCATTGCAACTCAAAGTAGCTAATATGGGATAGATAGCATGCTGTATTTTAGAATTTGTGTCCCTTTCTCCTAATGACTACCTACATTTTACATAACATTGTTAACGGTAATGACACATTCTTTGGCAGCCCTTTACAAGTAATCTATATAGCATGTTACATTTACAATGGCATGCAGACTTCCAGAAACTTCTAATGGGCAGATCTGTCATGCCCGATGTTTGAGAAGAAAACTTAAATTCATAGGGACAAAAGGGTTTGAGAAATTTCCAGAAAGTGTATGCAAAGACTTGATCTTGGGTGCTGTGGGTTGTACCAAGGCCCTCTTCTAATTAGCCTTCCATTTGGGAAACTCACCGTGCTCCTCAGCCTAGAGGTTTCCTCACTTCTGCTTCCCCTATTATCCAATCTAGCCTTGAAAAACCCCCTTTTCAGTTTATATTTGAGTATACTTTAAAACAAAAATGCAGCCAAGTTAATAAGAGCTCATGACTGAAGTGTTTACCATCCTTAGGGCTTAGACTTGAGTGAGAGGTTAGTGCTAATTCCTCATTGGTGGTTGAGGTAGCCATACAGCTCACATCCTCACTGGGAGAAAAAAGACTTTATTCAACACAATTAGCCCTTTTGAAAGTTTTCATTTTGATCCATAATATTGTGGTAATTGGCACATCCTTAGGGAATAGTGTTTGCCTCGCTCATGGTTCTCTGCCGTGACTCTGCCTTTGACTATTTCATTTCCTTTCTCCTATATTCATAGAAAGCAGAACTCCGTCTTGGCAATGCAGGATGTCATGTTCTCAGTGTATTCACGAGCATGGAATGGGAGCCCACAATTTCTGTAATCAAGATGTCTGAGAGTCAATGTGCCCAGAAACTTCTCTTTAATCAGCTGTGATACTCTGTGCCCTGAACTCAAATTATCCCTGCAACAGGAGTAATCAAGTCTGAATAAAACCCAGCTTATTCTCCATGGCCCAGTTTATCTCTCTATAGCCACGGGGAAGGCTGCTCCATCAATCAAGTCTCCAAATAAAAAGGTAATTATTTCTTGATTTCTCCCGAGCAGATGCAATGAGAGCAAGGTTGCTTCTGCTGGGAGCCCTGCTGTGCTGCCAAACAGTAGCAGTTATCTCAGAAGACAGAAGTAATTACCTGCAAGATGTTCCTGTCTTCGTAGGTAGGAATGACTGCTAGCCATTAAGACTGTCCTGGCCTTTCAGGCACCCTCCGATTCTAGACCTTTCAGGGACATTTGCTAATTTAATTTTAACTTAGACTCTGAATGCCTACGAATGTGCACACAGATATTAATGATATAAGGCTAGGGTCAGCCTCCAATTTGAGCAAGGACACATGTTTGGTGGATTAGTAACATGGTGAAGGGCCAAGGGCAGGAGCTGGTCAGCAGTTTAACAAGGCTTCAGAATTCCTACATCACAGGCTCTTTCCAGTGTCCTCATGATGAACACTTATGAGTTGGCAAACCCTTGTTTCCATGCAAGCATACTCATCAAGATATAAGTATTTGCAATCTTATCCAAAAGAGGAATAGTCAGGATTTTTCCTCATTGTTCAGATTTCACTCTAAAGCAAGATATCCATAAACAAAAGAATACAAGGGTGCCTGTACTGTCGGAGACAGACAAGTACCACAGATCCTCAGGACTGTGCAGAATTGAAAATGTTGTTAAGATTGATGCATAGGCTAGAATGTTAGTTACAAGAGGCCATAGTGTGTGGATGGCAAAGAGTGGGTTAGTGAGCATCAAGGAGGTATATCTGTGGCACAAGTACAAGGCATTCATACACACACACACACACACACACACACACACACACACACACACACAGAGTTGCTGACAATAGTTTTACCTTCATTTCAAGAAACCAGAAGGAAAAACACTGCAAGTTTTCACTATAAAAAAATTAAATATTTGCAGAAGGACATGGTGGTGCATGCCTTTAATACTAGCACTTGGGAGGCAGAGGCAGGTGGATCTCTGTGAGTTTGAGGCCAGACTGGTCTACAAACCAAGTTCGATGACAGCTAGGGCTACACAGAAACCATGTATTGAAAAAACCTTAAAAAAAAAAAACAAAGAAAAAATTAAAAGAAGAAAATTAAGCATTTGAACATATGTACATGCTTAATTTGAGCAAAAATGGTACATTGTACACGAATTTGGAAGCTTTAAAGTATTGATATCTACAACTTATATGTTTCAAGGATCATCTAAAAATAAAAATGGAGGAAATAATTTTGCATTTTCAACTTTTGTTCATTTTCACTCCATCACAGTTAAATGTTATAAAATATATGCAGTCTACTAATTAGCTGAATCCAGTGCTACTTTCGTCTTGAAACCACCTGGGAGATACACATTCTATACTTGTTCTAGTCGATGAGTTAATGGCTGTTTTGCCAAAAATCTGTCTAGAATAAAGAGCTAAGACATCATTATATGGGACACACTCAAATTTTATTTTTGGCTAGAGCAATATCCCTTCACTTAAAGAATGATGGGCTTCTATTTTACTTTTACAATCAATATGTGAATAGAGGGGAAAATGAGTATTTGTAGAGCCTCATGCCAAGATTTATCAACCCTGGCACTGCTAACATTTTGTGCAACCTAATTATTTATTGTGTAGTCACATACATTTCTAGTTACTTAAAAATAGACCTTCATTCTACTCCCTAGACATCAGTATTGCTTTTCTCCAGTTGTAATAACCAAAAATTATTCCAGACATTACCAAATGTCTTCTGTCTGATACAATTGCTCCCGCTTCAGAATTACTGTGATAATGACCAGCTCTTGGGCCCTGATCCACCCATTCAAAGTAGGCCAAGAACACACACAAGCCTATTCGATGAGACACAGAGCTGCTTAGATTACGCATGTGGTGGTGTAGAGGATGTGACTATAAAGTAATCTACTGTCTTCCACATCTATGTGCCGTGGGCCGCCAAGTATGTACATGAAAGTTTAAAATGGACACCTATTTTAAAAGATCCAGAATCCTATAAAACTGCCTAGAAAGGGACAAAGACATAAGACGGTGGAAAGCTCCAACTGAAACCCGAAATAGTGTTAAATGATGAAAGAAAATTCCTTCAACTAAAATAGGTACATGTCAGTAAGGTTGAGAAGTAATGACCTTTTTCAATTCAATCATCTCATGCCAGTTCACCTACATTTTCCAAGATGGAGACAAACAAAACCTTTTTTTTTTTCTTTTTTACTGTGGAGAGTCATTATAGCCAGGACAAAATATTAAAAATCTTTCCCCTGTCCTCCCTGGCATTGGTTTACTTGCATGGCCTATTTTTCTTTAAACACACTGTCACAGACTTTGCCTGAGTAGTGCAGGCGCTGAGAGAAAAGGCTGTTGTTGGGATGTGCGACATTTCCTATGGAGACACAAAATTCTGAAGCGATGAATAGGTAGTCATAATACACTAGCAGCCTATTTATTCTTTTCCAGCCCCGATGCAGACATATTTACCCTCATAGTCCATTTTAATCTGTAGAATATCCAACCACAATAACGTGCAGTAAAGAAGTTTCTGGGTGGTGATGGAAAGTCCCCTGAGTCAGAAAGAGCCATCAGACTGTATGTTTAGTGACAGTCAACCAGGAGTGTGATTTTCCAATAAGAATGACCCATCTATATAGCACCTGTCCCCCTGGATTACAGTCCTTCCCTTTAGAAGTTATATGATAGCAATAAGCTATGGGGGAACATGCCAACCAATTAATATATATAAATTTTAAGATTTGTACTAACCATGTGTGGTAAATGTAGAGTGAAACCTAAACCTGTCAGGTTTCCCTAGGCATACATAATGTGGAACAAACACAGTGATTTTGAGTGGATGCTCCTTGACTTGGAAAATAATTATCATTAACAACATCCACCTCAGCCTTACAAATTAATATTTATTGTGTTTGTGAAAGCCCACATGTACATTAACAGAATAAGCACATCCTCATGAACATGTGGATGTAGTGATTATTATATATTTACCTGTAAATACCAGAATTAAGTCTCTAGAATTGTGAAAACATAATGATCACAAGGCAAGTACCAGAAAAATGTTACCAAACTGCATACATCTGAACCAATTATTTATTAGACTTATAGATGCCTGCCATATCCACCTTATTCTGAAGCTCTCATTGATCATTTCCCTTTGATACATTCTTCTACAAATAATAGAGATCCAATTTAAAATAGAGTAAGAATATGGGTATTTTATCAGTGAGATAAGTCACCAGTGATAACTGTGTGTGCCATGTCTAGTCTCCCCATGTGCTTACTGAAGACCCCTTTGAACTCATGGTTTCTGTGTTTGGCCTTGATGTCCAGAATGTAGCAACTCTGCTTATCACTATACAGATATTAGCAGTGATCATGATAAGTGGATTCACTTTAGGAAAAAAATCATACAGTATGAATTTGCTTGGATTTCTATAGTTAATGTTGAGTTTCAGGCTGTTCCTAATCCTCTGAGGAAGAAAAGGACACCATCAAATTTGATCAGTTTATCAGTGGTCTTTGTCATCTTTCCAGAATTCCTATGAGAGGAGGTTGCTTCATAAACAAAAATGTTCCTTTCAGACAGTCATTCTCCAACTTCCTCACGTTTGACCCTTTCGTACAGTTCCTCATGTTGTGGTGACTCTCCTAACGATAAATATATGTTTAATACTCCATAACTGTAATTTTTCTACAACCCCTATGAAAGGATCATTTGACTGTCGAGGGGTCCGTGACCACTTCTTTAAGAACTACATCCTTTTGTGGGGGTATCTTTGTGGATTTCTGGGGACCTCTCTAGCACTTTCCTTCTTCCTATTCCCCTGGGGGTCTTCATTTATCATGGTCTGTTTTTCCTTGTTCCCCCTCTCTGTTCTTGATGCAGCTGGGATCTTATGCTCCCCTAAGTTCTCTTTCCCTTGACCCTCATTACCCCTCCCCCCACGTCTAGTTTGATCATATAGATCTCATCCATTTCTCTGTCTTTGGGTGATCTCTGTGTCTTTCTTAGGGTCCTCTTTTCTAGGTAGCCTCCCTGGAGTTGAGAGCAGCAGTCTAGTCATCCTTTGTTTTACATCTAGTATCCACCTATGAGTGAATACATACCATGTTTGTCTTTCTGAATCTGGGTTACCTCACTCAGGATTTTTTTTTCTAGATCCATCCATTTGCCTGCAAACCTCATGATGTCATTGTTTTTCTCTGCTGAGTAGTACTCCATTGTGTATTGTACCATATTTTATTTATCCATTCTTCAGTTGAAGGGCATCTAGGTTGTTTCCACGTTCTGGCTATTACAAATAATGCTTCTGTGAACATAGCTGAGCATGTGCCCTTCTGGTATGATTGAGCATTCCTTGGGAATATGCCCAAGAGTGGTATAGCTGGGTCTTGGGGGAGATTGATTCCCAATTTTCTAAGAAACCACCATACTGATTTCCAGAGTGGTTGTACAAGTTTGCATTCCCACCAGCAGTGGAGGAGAGTTCCCTTTGCTCCACATCCTCTCCAGCATAAGTTGTCTTCAGTATTTTTGATCTCAGCCATTCTGACAAGTGTAAGGTGGTATCTCAGAGTCGTTTTGATTTGCATTTCCCTGATGATTAGGGATGTTGAGCAATTCCTTAAATATCTTTCAGCCATTTGAGCTTCCTCTGTTGAGAATTCTGTTTAGCTCTATAGCCCATTTCTTAATTGGACTGTTGGGCATTTTGATGTCTAATTTCTTGAGTTCTTTATATATTCTGGATATCAGTCCTCTGTCAGATGTGGGGTTGGTGAAGATCTTTTCCCATTCTGTAGACTGTCGCTTTGTCTTGTTAACCATGTGCTTTGCTCTACAAAAGCTTCTCAGTTTCAAGAGGTCCCATTGATTGATTTTTTTTCTCAGTGTCTGTGCTACTGGTGTTATATTTAGGAAGTGATCTCCTGTGCCAGTGCATTCAAGACTACTTCCTACTTTCTCTTCTATCAGGTTCAGAGTAACTGGATTTATGTTGAGGTCTTTGATCCACTTGAACTTACGTTTTCTGCACGGTGACTGATATGGATCTATTTGTAGCCTTCTACATGTTGACATCCAGCACCATTTGTTGAAGATGCTTTCTTTTTTCCATTTTACAGTTTTGGCTTTTTTGTCAAAAAATTATATGTTCATAGGTGTGCGGATTAATGTCAGTGTCTTCAATTCGATTCCATTGGTCCACATGTCGGATTTTATGCCAATACCAAGCTGTTTTTATTACTGTAACTCTATAGTAGAGCTTGAGGTCAGGGATCGTGATGCCTCCAGAAGTTGTTTTATTATACAGGATTCTTTTGGCTATCCTGGGTTTTTTTGTTTTGGCAATGGTTGAGAGAAAGCCCGACTGACCTACTCTGGTGATCAAATGGCCAAACACCCCAAATGTCATGGTAGAACTCTCATCCAATGACTGATGGAAGTGGATGCAGAGATCCATGGCCAGGCCCCAGGTGGAGCTCTGGGAGTCCAATTGGCAAGAAAGAGGAGGGATTGTATGAGCGAGAATTGTTGAGACCATGATTGGAAAAAGCACAGGGACAAATAGCCAAACTAGTGGAAACACATGAACTATGAACCAATAGCTGAGGAGCCCTAACTGGATCAGGCCCTCTGGATAAGTGAAACAGTTGATTAGCTTGAACTGTTTGGTAGGCCCCCAGGCAGTGGGACTGGGACCTGTCCTTAGTGCATGAGCTGGCTGTTTGGAGCCTGGGGCCTATGCAGGGACACTTTGCTCAGCCTGGGTGAAGGGAGGAGGGGACTGGACCTGCCTGGACTGAATCTCCCAGGCTGAGCTGAATCCCCAGGGGAGTCCTTGCCCTGGAGTAGATGGGAATGGGAGGTGTGCTGGGGGGAGGCCAGGGGCGCGGCGGCAGGAGGAGGGAGGACAGGGGAATCTGTGGCTGGTATGTAAAATTAAATTAAATTATAAAATAAAAAATTTTAAAAAAGAACTACATCTTTTGTAGACGATGAAGGAAACAAAGATGAAGGTAAAGAAGGTTTCATTGTCTCTCTGCACCCCCCTCCACTTTCCTAGTTTATCCCATAGCATATGATAGATGTTCTACTAAACTGATGCTTTTTATTCTTTTCAATAATGTATTTCAGTTTCAGTTTCTTCTTTTCTATATGATTTGTATTATCAATTGATTATATCACAATTTTATGAAACATACAATATTCCAATAATGTGTAATGAACAGATTAGGCTAATTAGCATATCTGTCACTTCAAACACAGTTTTTTAATGTGGAGAGCATTACAAATTCTAAATAGGTAGAAATGATACATCATTACGAACCATAGTCATTTTAGTGTGCAACTGAATACTAGACGATATTCCTATCTAAGAATGACTTTATTCTGTTTGTCTACCTCACTCCATCCATGGCATCTTCCTATCTCTCCTTATACTTTTCTAAGCACTATACTGACCCGGCCTTCATGACATAAATCCCTTCATCTTCAATGTGTGAGCAAGAACATGTGTTGCTATTCACCTGTCCTATCTCACTTCACTAGTGCCCATCAAGCTAACACATGTAGCTGTTAATGGTAAGAATTCTTTATGGTTGATTAGTATTTCATTTTGTATACATATTACATCATTATAGTCACCCATCTACTGATGGACATATGGATCCTCTGACATGTGAAAGGTGTTGCATAAACATGGCACGCATCTCCTCCTTTGTCATATTGATTCTTGCTGACTAAAATCCCATAGTGAGGGGGACATATGATATGATAGTTCTTCTTTTAAATTTTTGAGGAATTTCTATGCTGATCTGTATCATGGTTGAACAAATTTTCAATCCTTCCAACAGCACAAAAGAGTTCATTTTCTCTGTATGGATGCTGTTGTTTTACTAATAACCATTATTCTTACTAGTGTGATTTTGAATTATCTCCCCAATGATTAATGAAGTTAGGCATTTTTAATGTAACTATTTGCCATTAATATGCCTTTCTTGAATCACATAATGCCACACAAACACACTCTCCATTAAAACTCTGTAGAGCAGAAAAAAATCAGAGTTGATGATGCTATGCTACCTTAACTGTAAAAGGAGCTAAAAAGTAGTAGTGGCCAAACAATGGAAAGTATACCTCCAGGCAGGTACAGTCCAACAGAAATACAGAAAAGCACAGAGTTCATCCACGCATTTTTACCCGACTGATTTTGGATAAAGGCAACAAAAACACACACTGGGGAAGAGACACTCTCTCCAATTAATTGTTCTGGTAATACACATGCAGAAGAATAAAACCAGACCCGTTTATTGTCCCTTACAAAAAATAAGTCTAAGCGAAATACAGTTAAAAGTTATGACCCCAAATTCTGCATTTGTTAGAGCAAAACATGGGGATGGGTATCCTATAATACTGGACTTGGGTGATGATTTTTTTGTGTGTGGGGGGTGTTGTTTCTTTAAAGTATAGACAAGAAAAGTAAAAATAAATAAAGCTGTGCTCATCTAAGATACTTATTATAGCAAAGGAAATGACCAACAGGATGGAAATGCAGGCCACACAATGGGGGAACTGCATCCAAGACGTGTAGCAGGTAAGCAAGGTGAGTAATCAGAATTGTGGAAATACAGAATTTAGCATTAAAAAATAACATAGTGTGGGTTGTAGAATAGGGACTGTAGCTGCTTTCAAAAAGAATCTGGTTATTTTAAGGTAACCATTATGTCCCTTTCAGATTTCCCTCACTGGTTAGTAAGTGCTTTTACCTCCTCCCTGCAGAACAAAGCTTCACGGCACTTTTCTGGTCTACTGCAAGTTACTGTGCATTTTATCCGTATATACTCAGCAGCCACCCACACCTTGCTCCAGGCCTCATTCAATCCATCAATTGATCATTACATAACAACCCTTTCTTGTCTTATACTTCTCTGAAATACTTCATTACTATTACTAACACACACTCTTCTTGTATTGCAACAATTACACACAAAAAGATCAATAAGAATCTATGCTAATCCTTTGATATTCTTTATGGAACAGAAAAAAGAAGATGAGTACCACACAGAAATTTTCCACAAGTTCTTACAAGACAGTAAGTCATAAAAATGAACATAGATCAATTGAGTACTTAAAAAAAACCTCAAATAATTTGTGACAAAATAAAAAGTCATTGTTTTGAGTATAGAAAATATGTAATTATCACACTCATAAAATATGCAATTGGTCTATTTTTAATCATATATTTGATGAGTACATATTAAATTCATGAGTATGGTATATAAAATAGAAGTATGTTTTGCAGTAAGTCAACCATAATATAATAATAAATGCAGTATATTTGCATACATTCTTTTTTTGTGATATCCATCTTTACGTGGCTTATATACATTTTTTTGGTGTTTTTTTTTTCTCAAGGCAAGCTTTATTTTTCAGAACACAAACAGAATATCACACAACAACTGTGAAAAAACAAATCCTTGGGCCATATGTGGTGCTGCTCAGTCATATATATAATAGTTCCACATTTTTTTTCTCTTTTAGGAATCAACATACAGTTTTCTACAGTGGGTAAAACAATTTACATTCCTACCAATGACATCATGTTGTTGCTTCTATTCAGTTTCCTTGCTAGGTAACACAGGTACCCTGATAATCCATTGTGATTTTGATTTGCATTTCCCTGACAACAATTGATACTGAACACTTATTCATAAACTTGGCCACCATTTCTGTCATTTTGACAAGGCAGCTATTCAGTTCTTTTGTGCATTAATTAATTAATTTATTTTTTTAATTCTATGACATAGCCTTTATTTAACTTGTTCTTCCATTACCTAATGTGTTCCCAGATAAACATACTATTGCTCCTTTACACTCTCCAGTGTCTGCTCATATCTCACCTTCTCACAAAGGCCATCTGTAGCCTTTTCATACAGCCAGCAATGGTTATTTCACATTATATTCTACCTCTCTACCTACAGCATCTAAAACAGTACCTGGAAACATCTACTCAATAAACATACAAAGCAACAAAACATACTGTATTATTTTCCTGTGAGTAATTCTTCAGTCACCTTTACTTACATATACTATATACGTATATATGAAACTGGTTTATCATCGCACTAAGTGTTTCTTCCCAATCGGGCCTCTCTCGAGGGTGAACATTTCTATGTAGCTCTGGAACAAAATCATCCTCTTCAGACTGTATTGAGGACTTCATCTTCCTTCTTTAGGTTGGATTTTTCCTTCTAGTGCTTTCTGTAAGGCTGGATTTGTGGATAGGTATTGATTAAATCTGGTTTTATCATGGAATATTTTGTTTACTCCGCCTATGGTGATTGAGAGTTTTGCTGGATATCATAGTCTAGGTTGGCATCCGTGGTCTCTTAGTGTCTGCATAACATTTGTCCAGGACCTTCTAGCTTGCATAGTCTCTATTGAGAAGTCTGGTGTTATTCTGATAGGTTTGCCTTTATATGTTACTTGGTCTTTCTCCTTTGCAGCTCTTAATATTTTTTCTTTGATCTGTATGTTTAATGTTTTGATTATTATGTGGCGAGATGACTTTCTTTTTGGATCCAGCCTATTTGGTGTTCTGTAAGCTTCTTGTATCCTCATAGGTATTTCTTTCTTTAGATTAGGAAAGTTTTCTTCTATGATTTTGTTGAATATATTTTCTGTGCCTTTGAGTTGGTATTCTTCTCCTTCTTCTATCCCTATTATTCTTAGGTTTGGTCTTTTCATGGTGTCCCAGATTTTTTGGATGTTTTGTGTTACGACTTTTTTGTCTTTAGTGTTTTCTTTGACTGACGAATCTATTTTCTCTATTGTGTCTTCAGTGTCAGAGATTCTCTGTTCCATCTCTTGTATTCGGTTGGTTATACTTGTTTCTGTAGTTCCTGTTCGTTTAGTCAGGATTTCTATTTCCAGCATTCCCTTAGCTTGTGTTTTCTTTGTTGTCTCAATTTCTTTTTTCAGATCTTGGAATGTTTCTTTCATCTGTTTAATTATTTTTTCTTGGCTTTCTTTGCTTTCTTCCAATTTTTTGTTTGTTTTTTCTTCCATTTCTTTAAGGGAATTTTTTATTTCCTCTTTAAGGAAGTTTTTCATTTCCTCTTTAATGGAGTTTTTCATTTCCTCTTTAAGAGAATTTTTATTTCCTCTTTAATGGAGTTTTTCATTTCCTCTTTAAG
>CABHPP010144619.1:35540-46304 GCA_902168425.1 Peromyscus attwateri | reverse complement strand
TTTTTTTTTTCTAATTAAAGAGTTCCTTCCATGATGATCAGTGATGTAGAAGTCAAATAAATCCTTTCCTTCACAAGTTGTTTTGGTTATGGTGTTTCCTCACAGCAATGATAACCCTAACCAGGGCTGGGGTGCAGGTGTGTGTGTGTGGAGGTCAGAGGATGAATTGCAGGAGCTGATTCTGTCCTTCCACCACGTAAGTCTGGAAAAATCAAGCTTGGATGGACAGGCTTGGCGGCAGACACCTTCACCTGCTTAGCCATCTTAGTTAATACTATTGCTAACAAAAGACACATGATCAAATGGAACATTCAGAATAAGTATCGTGTTTAGGCCAATAATTTACATCCCCCCCCCCCCAGATGGGGTTTCTCTGTGTAGCTCTGGTGCCTGTCCTGGATCTCAATCTGTAGCCCAGGCTGGCCTTGAACTCACAGAGATCCACCTGCCTCTGCCTCCCAAGTGCTGGGATTAAAGGCATGTGCCACCACTGCCTGGCTAATAATTTACAATTTATAACTACCTAAATTTAGATCTTTTTAAGTGAGTTGAAGGGATCAGAAACAATAGCAGTCGGGCTGGAGAGATAGCTTAGAGGTTAAGAGCACTGACTGCTCTTCCAGAGGTCCTGAGTTCAATTCCCAGCAACCACATGGTGGCACACAACCATCTGTAATGAGATCTGGTGCCCTCTTCTGGCCTGCAGGCATACATGCAGATAGAATACTGTATACATAATAAATAAATAAATCTTTAAAAAAAAAAAAAACAATAGCAGTCACATGTGGGAAGCATGTTAACACACTCGAGCTAATTATACACATGGTGGTTTCCTGAATACTTGATTGTAAGTACCTTCCAGATCATGTTTGGGGGAAAAAAAAAGACTGGGGAGGCAGAGACAGGCAGATCTCTGTGAGTTCAAGGCCAGCCTGATCTACAGAGCTAGTTCCAGGACAGGACTGTTACACAGAGAAATCCTGTCTTGAAAAACAAAAGCAAAAAACAAGAACAACAACAACAAAAAAAAACCCAAATAATTGGGATTGTATATGTTAGTGGGTTTCTCTCTCTCCCCTCAATTGGTGAAATTTAGACTGGACAATGGTTCCCAAGCAACCCCTCCCATTTAGAACATTCTGTAAATAGGACATCTCTTTCCACACTACTCTCAAGTTGGACACCTGTGCCGCCTCCTCCACCTTGTATGTGTCAGATCCTCTGGAGGGAGGGGTTGTACTTGACTCTTCTTTCTCTCTTCTACTCCCATCCCTGGAGAAGTCACGGGTATACCAATATTAGTCGAAGAAATGGTGTATGTATTTAATGTGGGAGCTGTGCAAATACCCCAGTTGAATGTCACTCATGTGGCTAAATCTGAAATCATATTTTTTCACTTTCTTTACTCATACGCAGATAGAAGACTTTACTAGTCATTACCTAACTCCACCAGAGAAACTATAGTTGCCACTGTTCTTACAGGCTGGAATGTTTCTAAGCTTCCTAACACTCAGGTCTGAATGTAGCATTTTGCTATATCCTTCTGGGAAGTCTAGCTTCTAGGAGCCATTTGGAGAATATATTGTGGCTATGAGGGATACTTCTTTTCCAGGTAGTGACAGTATTTGTAATACAATTACTAAAGAGTCCTGAGATGTTTATATTATTTGTTTATTCATTCATGTATTATTACTGTATGTATGATGTGGGTATGGGTGCCTGTATCCATTTAGTTGTCTCACTGGCCCTGGGCTATCACCCTTCTTGTCAAAAAACAAAAACAAAGGCAAAACAACAACAACAACAAAACACCACCTTTTAAAGAAGGAAGAGGGAATGTATGCTAAGCCACAAACTTGACTAGTAACATTACAGCTAAGCAGTCGGGGAAAACTCATGACTCTCTTTCTCTTGGGTGTCCCCTGTTTGTTTGTTTTTGGTTGATAGGTGGCTTTTGTAAGTCAAAGCAATTGCAGTCTCCAAGATTAACATATATGCTATGCCCAGATAGTGTATTTTAATGAACCGTCTCTCACGGTAAGCAAAATTATTAATTTGGGATCACATAATAGTGAAAGGTATGTGTAGATGAACAGTCTTATTAAATAAGAAACACAGAGCCAATTGCAGAGTTAAAAGCCCAAGAAGTCAGAGCAGTAGTTAAGAGCTAAAAACCCTTTCTTACCCTTCACTGTTGCTGCTGTCTTTCCCCTCAGCAAGAGAGCTACTTCCTGTGTATCTGTCTTTTTACAGACTTTCTGTTCTGCCTTCTCATTGGTTGTAAACCCAACCACATGAGCTCCTCGTCACTGCCCATCTATACAGACCTCCAGGTCTTCTATGGTTGGTATTGAGAGTAAAGGTGTTTGCCTCCATGCTGGTGGTATCCTTGAACACACAGAGACCTGCCTGTCATGTGATCGGGATTAAGGGCATGTGCTACCACTGCCAGATGTCTGCTATGGCTTGCTATTAGCTCTGACCCCCAGGCAACTTTATTTACTAACATACAAATAAAATCACATTTCAGTACAAATAAAATATCATCATAGGTATGTAGATGCTAAAATCACACGCATTTCCCAGCCTTTGTTCCTTTTCTTATTCTTCATAGTGAATATCGCCTATTATTCCCATGGAGCTGTTGAGATCATCTCTAGCCTTCAAGTCGGTATCAAATATATTAATTTTCCATGGAGTGCTTTTCATTATAGCATCAATGTTTAAAGGTTTTACTTTATTTGTTGTATGTGTTGGGGTGGGTTCTGGGGATCAAACTCAGGTCATCTGGTTTGTGCAGCAAGCGCTTTTACCTGCTGAGCCATGTCGCCTACCACACAGACGGGTTGTAAAATGAAAAACATGTACATAACATTTGAAGTGAAGAAGAGCTGAAATAAGCAAATAGGAAGCCAGCATGGCACAGACAGGCCAGCAGAGAGTGCTTGAAAGGGAATAGCCTACAGCATGCATGTTTGATGTTGTTACACTGAGAATACATAGTTAGAATCCAGCAACCTCTGCTTCCTTCACTTCTACCATCCAAGTTCCACTGTTTTATTAGGGAGATTGGGGCTGGGCTGAGTTGTATTTCATCATATCTTGCATATTAGTCCTGAAAATTGTTACGGGCTCTCATTTCTAAGGGCACAAAAGAAAGTCATTTAGGTCTGTTTCAAAGTTTAGATTAACTTTGAAATGACTGCCAGCCGGGCTGATAACTCTCTTGTTCAAGTGATAAAAATCTCACTCTCATTAGCTGTATTAATCTGTTAGTTGATACAAGGAGTTTCCTTTTCTGCCAGTAACTGCTAGTAGCTATAAGGTTAATATATTCTCTCCATTTTTGTAATATTTTGTAATATAGCTCTCTAGTTTCATTAGGTGACATTTTTGCATTGTCAGAAAGATCTGAAATACTTTGAATCATCGGAAATACCTTTGATAAATATTATTGCCCTGTAAGGACAGTCCTGTTTGGCTATGGCTGGAATCTGAGATATCCCCTATTCTAGACTCATGTTTTGAACAATTGGTCCCAACTTCTGACACTACTTTGAAGGCTGTGGAGCCTTTAGAAGGCTAGATGGTTGAAGCAGATCATGAGTGACAGGCCCCTAATGGTTTTAGCTGCTTCTGTTTGCTGCGGCAGCCGCCTCCATCCTGCCCACCGCCATATCTACAAGCAGCTGTCAGCTCCTGCTGCCACAGCTGAGGGTCTCCTCCTGACCCTTCTCTGCCATGGTGACTGAGAGTCTTGGAAACCAGGAACCAAAACAAGTCCTTCCTTCCTTCCTTCCTTCCTTCCTTCCTTCCTTCCTTCCTTCCTTCCTTCCTTCCTTCCTTCAGCTAGGTGCGTTGTCATAGTAACAAGAAGATAGATTTTACGGTGGGAACTCCTTAAAATAAATTCATTACTCTTCTTAAAATACAGAATGAATTGAAATTGTTTTGAAGTCTTCTCATTTTCTTTTTCAATGAATTCAATAAGGTAATTCAAACTTTTCTATTCCCTTATCCTGACACTTTAAAAATAACCTGTCTACATTTTAACTGCTTTAGGGTTTTCATCCCATTAAACAACGATAGCATTTTTAATTTTTTGGTCATGAAATAGACAGGTTTGCAGTTTTTAAAAAAAAATTTGGGGGGTGGGGCTGAAATAAGGTCTCTCTACATAACCATAGCTGTCCTGAAACTTGCTATGTTGACCAGGCTAGCCTCAAACTCATATAAATCTGCCTGCCTCTGCCTCCTGAGTGCTGGGATTTAAAGGTGTTGTACCACTTGGCCTGGCTGTAGGTTTTTTTTTTAAATTTATTCTTATGTGTGTGGGTATTTTGTCTGCATGTATCTCTGTGTACTTTGTGCATGCCTGGTGCCTGTGGAGACCAGAAGAGTGTGTTGGTTCCCCTGGGACTAGAGTTACAGACAGTTGAGAGCTGCAATATAGTTGCTGGAAATGGAGCCCGGGTCCTCTGAAAGAGCAGCCAGTGTTTTTAACCACTGAGCCATCTCTCCAGTCCCTGATCTGTAGTTTTGATATTTATCCAGCATAAAAACCACGGCATTTGTTGTGAACATGGAAACAAATTTCATCTTTATACTAGCTGGTGTTAGGAAAGACAAATTAACCTTCAGGAAACTTCGCCTTTGAAGAAGAAAAATTAAGATGATAGAAGAAAGATTTAAAAATGGTAATCAGTTTCCAAGAGAGAAGCTATAACCTAATTTGAGGTTTTGAAATTGTTCCTAATGTTGGGGAGGTATATAGATATTACAGGCAAACTGCATTGAAGCTATGCAAAGTCATATGCTTCCTTACCATTGAGAATTGTGTGGTGTTTTAAAGCATGTCCACAACTTCTTTGACGTAACCCCCTTCAAAACAGTTGAGCCTAAATTACTTCTCCTTGGGAGTTGGCTGTGCTTAGTGATTTGCTCCTAATGAATGCAATGAAGCAGAGATGGAATAGAAGGTCATACAAGGCATTGCAGCTTCTTCTCCATTCTCTTCCTCGGATTGCCTGTTCTGGGAGAATCCAGCTACTACCCTGTAGGACAGTCAAGCAACGCCATGAGACATGGAGACTTACTGCCAGTAGTAACTGAGGAACTGAGGCATCCTCTTAATGGCCTTGTCAATGATCATTCTTGGGAACGGAAGCTCCAGGCCCAGTAAGACCTTCACATGATTGTATCTCTAGCTGATAACTTAATTGGAACCACAAAAGAAATTCTGATTTGCCATCATCAAGCTAATCTGCTCCCAGTTTCCTGGCCTAGACAAAACTGTGATGTGATGATATTGTATTCCCCAAAATATTGTGCACCCTAATAAACTTATCTGGGATCAGAGAATAGAACAGCCACTAGATATAGAGTCCAGAAAATGGTGGCACACACGCCTTTAATCCTAGCATTCCAGAGGCAGAAATCCATCTGGATCTGAGTTCAAAGCCACACTGGAAACAGCCAGGCATGGTGACTCATGCCTTTAATCCCAGGAAGTGATGGCAGAAAGCAGAAAGGTATATAAGGCGTGAGGACCAGGAACTAGAGCTGGTTAAGCTTTTAGGCTTTTGAGTAGCAGTTCAGCTGAGATTCATTCTGCATGAGGACTCAGAGGCTTCCAGTCTGAGGAAACGGGATCAGCTGAGGAACTGGCGCGGTGAGGAAGCTGTGGCTTGTTCTGTTTCTCTGATCATTCAGCGTTCACCCCAATACCTGGCTCCAGGTTTGTTTTTATTAATAAGACTCTTTAAGATTCATGCTACACTGTGGAGCAGTAAGTATTATTTTATTTTATTTTATTTTTTTTTTTTTGGTTTTTCAAGACAGGGTTTCTCTTTGTAGCTTTGCGCCTCTCCTGGAACTCACTTGGTAGACCAGGCTGGCCTCGAACTCACAGAGATCCGCCTGCTTCTGCCTCCCGAGTGCTGGGATTAAAGGCATGCGCCACCACCGCCCGGCCGTAAGTATTATTTTAAAACACCAAGTTTAGAGAGGGTAGTTTGTTACGCAGCGATAACTAACAAATACAAATTCCTCAAGAATTACCTCCAGAAGTTGAGATGATTGCAAGTGTTTTCATGTGAAAGAGATATAGGGAGTTGTCAGGACTGGCAAAACGGTATTTAGGTCACATTCGCAGAATAATACCACCATATTCAGCAGCAACCTCTGCTGCTCTTGGGATGGGGGGAAATGATGCGACTGCCTTCCTAACCGTGGATTTCAGTGGACTTTGTTAGGTGACTTAGGAAGACTTTGCCTCTATAATATTGCTGCAATTCCATCGGGTTCCTCTCTAGGTACAGCGAAGTACCTGAAGACTAAAGTCTTTTTAATCTTTAGCATCAAGCAAAGCACCAGGGAAAGCTCTTCTGCTTTGTTTCTGCCTTTCAGATCACATAAAATGCATTCGGTTGGCAGGAAACCAAACTAAAACAAATTGAAATTTGCCTTCAGGACCACAGTCACGAGGGAAGCAAGGAAATGTTCTTTTTCTTTAACACAGTGCAACACGGTTTGATCCTTCGGGTGTCTGTTAAATTGAACTCGGTGTGAGGCTAGTTATTCCCACTATTGAGGGAAGAGTCGTCCACGTGTTCTCCCCAGTGTCTGTGTCTAAGTCTTTCCAGTCTGGTTGAGTCCTCCCTGCATGAACACAAGGCACCGCTGCTTTCTAGTTCTCTCCTTGACCTACGATCTTCCTCACACACATAGCAAGACGTAAGGAACCTCTGTGAGTCTGTGGGGGAGTGTTTTCAATGTGAACCTCTTCTTTCACAAACACTGTCCTATGAATTCTGTCTCTCTGGTCTCCTGGACCCTCGGTTCTACCTTCTTTATTCAGGGAGACAGGAAGCTCTTCCTGGGTTTCTGCTCCCTGCACTGCAGCCGGGAAATCCTCAGGGTAGCAGGCTGGGGGTGTCACAGGGCTTGCCTCCCTTGCCTCCTGCTCTCAGGGGACCACTTGTGTCTTTGCTGTTGTTACAGCTGGGAGGATAAATCTGGTCCTTATTGCTCCATCTTGGCCCCTTGTTGCTGTTTTGTTTTTTTTTTTTTTAAATCCTGCCTGTATCACCCTGCAGGAAAGCGTTCAAACCTAATACAATATTATTTCCTGAGTTTTCAGTAAGCCATTCTACTGTTTGCAAGGCTGACTGCTTCTAGGGGATAAGATACATGGTAATGTCAGCGATTATCACAGGCATCAATTCATCACATGGTTATTTTTCTGTACATATAGCTCTTTGGTCAGTAGTTGAGCAAACAAGGCATTTAACAAGTCTATGGATGGCAGTATTGGCAGAAACAGGACAAATATGACTGTTGGGAAAAATAACCCATACCCAGAGTATATGCTATTTCATTAGGACAATCTGTCTCTCTGGGATGGAAGGCTTTTGATATAGCCAAGCAGCTACCAAATGCCAGCTTATATGACTACACTGTAGATTCGTTATTAGTTTCTGCTGTTGGAAAAGTGAGTACTCATTCATGGAAATAGCCAGATCTGCCTTGCTAAAGGAAAGTCCACTCTCACTCCACAACCATCTGCTCATAGGCCCACTGAATAGATACAGGGTGGCTGCAGAAATGGTCTGATTGATAGCCCCAGAACAGTTTTATTCATCTAGCATATTTCTACTAGCCTTGTCTGTAATGATTGATCTCTGATTAGCACCTATAATGGGAACAAATAACTTTACCCTTTGAGACAGTTCTGAGGGTTTTTATTATCTATTTTCTAGTGCTGTATAACAACCACAAATGTAATGGTTTGAGATTACATTTATTTTGATAATGAATTTTCCACATAAGCAGGCCACTCAGGGTCAGCCGATCTCCACTGCCACTTGGAATAAGTAAAAACTGAGAGCTGGATTATTCTGAAGGCTCGTTTACTCATGTCTAGAGGTTGGTACTGATACATGCCAGGTCTTCAGCTGGGTCTGAGGCTAGACCATCTGTATGTGGCTTTTTCATATCACTTGGCTTCTTTGCAGCCTGGTTACTAGATGCCACAGGTGGGTGTTCTGGGAGGACCAGAAGGAAGCTATATTACCCTTTATAGCTTAGAATTCATATGACACTATTCCTTCCATGGTTATGGACTTGCCCAGACTGAAGGAGAAAAATGAAAATCTGACACCTCAGTGGAGGATTGTAAAGGGTATGTTGGCGTGGTCATCTCTGGAAAATATAACCTGTCTTACCACTCTGCAGGTGGTATCCCCTATTTTTATTAATTTTTCAATTCTTAGTTCTTTCAAGTCCTTGACTGTCTGGCCAGATCATTAGTCTTGCCAGTGGACTGAAGTTCATGTAGACTTCTAGGCATTTCTATTTCCAAAAAGAAGATCAGTATTACAGTGCCATTTGTATGTACTATTTTCTAGGGCTATATAACAGCCCCAACTTTAATGCTATGAAGAACAATGAGGCATAGAAATTCAGTGAGCAGAACTTTGATCAGTCTATTTATAGAAGGTGCCTACAGGTTCTGGAAACTTTTAACTGTTAGGTGACTGTTGTGGAATGAGAAATATACGGCAATGTCTCGGGATTAAAGCACAGGGAGTATGTTTTGGTTTGGTTTCTGGTGCTGTGATTAAACCCCATGATCAAAAGCAACTTGGAGAGGAAAGGGTTTATTTCAGCTTGCAGGTTATAGTTCATCATTCAGGAAAGCCAGGGTAGGAACTCAAGGCAGGTGCCTAGAGGCAGAAGCTTGAAACAAAAACCCTGGAGCAATGCTTATGGGCTCGATCCTCAGCTCACATTCAACTACCTATCTTATAAAGCCTAGGCCCACCTGACTAAGGATTGTAATGTCCACAGTGGGCTGGATCTCCTACATCAATTATCAATTAAGAAAATGTCCCACAGACATGGCCACAGGCCAATCTGATTGAAACAATTCTTCAGGCAAGATTCCTTCTCAGGTGACTAAAGATTTGTGTCAAGTTGACAACTAAAGCTGACTATCGCAGAGTGTAAACCACATGTTTATGAAAAATTCTAGTGTCTTCATAAATGACGAGTATTATCACTTTCTCTGAGTATGGAGTTCAGCTGCAAATAACTTTAGGGTGTTTGGGTAGCACATTAGCTCTCTATGGGAAGACTGGGTCTCATAGACATTTGGGTATGACTGTAGAATATGTGGTACGTTGATTAATGGTTCTCAAACATACCCACCCTGAATCCCCAGACCTGTGGAATGTCACATTATATGGCCATTGCTTAGGTGATGAAGTTAAGTACTTTGATATGGGGAATTTCCTTGGAATCTCTGGACAGACCCAATGTAGAAACAACATTCTTGATAAGCACACAAAAGGATAATCCAGGGGGATAAGCAATATAATGACTGAAACCACAATTAGAATGGTACCTTTTGAAGGAAAAGAACAATTCTAGAAGCTGGAGGGTAGTCACTAAAAACTTGAGAAAGGCTGACTGATTTCAAAGTTTCCAGAAGGATCAGGTCTTCCAAAATATTGGCTTTAGCTCAGGAAAACTGATTTCAGACTTCTGACTTCTAGGATAGAAAGGGAGTGGATCTGCCTTGTTTTGCAACATTGAATCAATTTGCTGTTGCTGCTGCTATAACAAGTTACTGTGGATTTAGAGACTTAGCGTAGCCGAGATCTATTTCTGTTCTGGAGAGCAGAGAACTGAAATCAATGTGACCAGGCTGGAAACGTTTGTAGACAAGGCTAGCAGAGTCTGTTCCTCAACTCTTTCAGCTTCTGCTGCCTGCTGCCATTCCTCAATCTGGTGGCACTCCAATCTCTACCTTGATCTTCAGGTTTATCTGGTTTGTTTTATACATCTTTTGCTCTCTTACCAAGTCGACATCTACCTCTCATAAATTTCCCATTGAAGAACCACCTAGATAATCCAGGGGAAAAAAAACCAACAACAACAACCTCAAGATCTCAAACTTAATTACATCTTCTTCCTATAACTTACATTTACAGCTTAGTCTTTAGGACTTGATATTCTGGGGTGGCCATTCTTCTGCCTACTACAGCCACAGTAATTTGTTATAAGAACAACCAATACAGATAGGTGGCAAAACCTGACTAGGGCTCATCAGTAACCCAAAAGCTATTTTGCTGAAGAAAAAGAATGATTTTTCAAGGCAGATAGAGTTTAATGAAGTGCTAGGATCTTGAGCTATGATTTAAATGTCTCTTTTTGCCAGGCGGTGGTGGTGGTGCATGCCTTTAATCCCTGCATTTGAGAGGCAGAGGCAGGTGGATCTCTGTGAGTTCGAGGCCAGCCTGGTCTACAGAGGGAGATCCAGGACAGGCACCAAAACTACACAGAGAAACCCTGTCTCGAAAAAAATAAAATAAAAAATAAATGTCTCTTTTTCCAGATCAGCCATAGATATTTTGGGCTTGACTGGTCTGACACTCTTACACTAAGAACAGCTAGGGAATGTCTCTTCCTCTTGACTCCATCCAAAGCATGCTGCGTTGAGGGTCCCTCAGGTAATGGGCAGGAATTGAATAATACAAACATTGCTAAATCCCAGGCGTGGCATTGTGCTTTGTCCCTCTGTTTTGTTGGGAAGAGGGACAAAGTGCAACATCTTTGAGGGGAGATATTCTAGCATGTTCCAATGTTTCGGATGCCCAGAAACCTCACTGAATTTATCTGCCCCTATGTGTCCCACAAAGGCATTCCACTATTGTTGGCCATTTGTTGTATAGTCTTTTTTTTTTTTTTTTTTTTTTTTTT
>CABHPP010144619.1:7170-30072 GCA_902168425.1 Peromyscus attwateri | reverse complement strand
CTCTCTCTCTCTCTCTCTCTCTCTTTCTTTCCTTCTTTCTTTCTTTTGAGAGATAGAAAGAACATAAAGTTGGGTGGGTAAGGAGGTGGAGAGAATCTTGAAGGAGTAGAGGGAGGGGAAAACATCATCAAAATACATTATATGGAAAAAAAGAGTGATGTGCAGCTTCTGATTTTGTTTACAACCCTATAGTCATGAACAGAGGACCACACAGAGAACTAAATTCCTAACTGACAGCCACATCTGAGCTCCCAGGTATCAGCCCACACCTGCCAACTTCCTGAATGATGCTGTGTATCTTCCTGCTCTCCTAGTCCTCTGGATGACACCACATAGAGTGAAGAGGACTCCTAATCAATCCACAGACTCTTGAGAAACAAGGAAGTCATTGTCTGAGTTTGTTGTGTGGCTTGTTATGTGACAGTCCATAACTAAACAGCTAGGAATAGATGATTGTCTCTTCTTTCAATGTAAGGAGGGAGTTGTAGATGTCAACTGAAGAACCATTCTAATTTAAGTTGTGCATACTTTGCAAAGGGAGGCGAGATGTTACTTAAAATAAGCCACCGTTCTTCACCAGTAGATTTCTATTTCTGAGATGGGAAGGGTAGGGAATTTGATATAAATAGTTCTCCGTAGTCATCTGAAATTGTGTGGTTCTGGAATGTTCCTCCTTGGCCCACAATGAAGCTCACATTCCCCGGAGCAGTCTTAGATTATTATTTCCATGCAACTGTGAAGCAACAGAACTTGATGGTGGCAAAGCTAAAGCTAGAGCCCATCATACTTCAGTTTCTCAGCCTTATTCCCCAAGCCACTTGACTTCCCAAGAGATGTTTTCCAACTTCTGGCCAGATTGGTAATTACCTTTGTTGTACTAGGCTTCCCAGGAAAGACGGGCTGCTTGGATCCGGCTGTCTTTTCTCCTTTATCTACATGTACTCGATCTTCATCTGTCTACTTCTAAAGCAGCACATTTGCACAGTCAATAGTCACCAGCAAGTTCACAATGTCTAAATCTGAGTACGATAGTTTACAAGAAGATGGGTGCAGGAGACTCAGGAGTTCAAGGTCAACTACACAAGCAGTTTGAGGGCAGCCTGTGTTACAGGAGACCCTATCTCAAGGGAAAATTTTGCAAGGTCTATATACCTTTCCATTATCATTCATTCTGGTTAAAACAAATGAGTCTAGAGCTTGCACTTTCCACGATTTATAGAACTGTTTGTGCTAGTCTGGGTATCTTAGCATTCTCTAATCTTTTCTGTGCATGTGTTCTGGATATTGTCCTCCAGATGCATTAACACTTATTTATGTACACCAATCTCAAACATCCAGTTCTATTACTTTAGAGAGTAACAAATCAACTCCCCCAAAAGGGCTGATTTTTTTTACATGTTTGTTTTCCAAATTTTCCTTTTGAGACAGCTCGACAATCTCAAGAGAGACAATTCTTGTCTTTTGAGGAAGGGTGCGGCTCTTTCCTCAGCCACACCAGGAAAACCAGTTTGGATTGGCTGGTGTCAATCTTATTAGAAAATTCAGAAATTCCATATCTTAGCAAGAGCTGTGTTCCATAAAGTATTTGGAAAACTAGCGAGGGTGGGGTGGGGGTGGTAGACTCAGACAAATGGGACGGGATATATAGATCCTGAAACAGGGCTGGAGAAATCTTCTTTATTCATATAAGACCAAATGTGTATTTACTGAAAACAACACATGGAGAGGACGGGGAACTGGAACTTTCTTTGTTAAGCTAAAGCTTGGAAAATATTGCAATTGAAGATCCACCTGGTGTGTTCAAAGCAGATTCTAGAAGCCCACTGAGCAGCAAAGACTTGCTCGTCTGTGGATGTCAGGCTGTTCCTAGGAGCATTGATGGGACCCAAAGCAAGTCACAATTTGGCCTCATGTGTGGACTCTCTCCCCCTCTCCCTCCTCCTCTTTCCCAGTTTTAATGCATAGGTTGATAGACTGGATGATGGCACCAAATCTGTTCCTATTCTAATTCCAGAACCTTGCTGGACAAAAGGAACTTCACAGAGGTGGTTAAGGCTCTTGAGGTGGGGAGGTCATCCGTGTAGGTCATGAACTCAGTCACAAGTGTTCTTACAAGAGGATAGCATGGAGAGACTTGACATAGAAAAAGGAAGAGAAGCCAATGTAGCCATGAACTCGGAAACTAAAGTGGTGCAACCACAAGCCAAGAAATGTTGGTAGCTCTCAGAAACTAGAAGAGTCAGTAACAGTTTGGAGGGATTATAGTCCTGCTGACACCTTGTTCTCTTCCAGTGAAACTCTTTTTGGACTTAGAGCCTCAAGATCTGTGAACAAATTATGTGCCCTGTGGTTTTGAGCCACCAAGTTTGTGGTAACTTATTACAGTAGCACCAGGAAACAAAAATATACAGTGAAATGGCCATCTTAGGTATCAGAATGTAATGTAAAATTTAAATATAGAGAAATTAATTCCAGGCAATCACTAAAGAATGTACCACAGAACTAGGAGTGGAGGGAGGAGACAGGATGACCAAGAGTTCGTGGTCATCCTCAACTACATAGTAAATTGGAGGCTAGCCTGGGCTATTCAAGATCATGTCTCAGAAAACAATGAGCAAACAATGCACTGCACTGGAGAACACCGAAAGGCAGTATTGCATCTTCAGTTGAGATGAAAGACGAAGGAGTCAGCTTGGGCTTGTAGACCAGGTGGTAGGAGCAAGTCTTGCTCAAATCATTAGCCCCCTTTGTAGACAAACTTGTGAACAAAGTCCAGCTGAGAGGATTGCAGAGCCATCCCTCTCATCTCACTGAGGGGAGAGACACATGAAATGGCTGTGGTTCACACTGCCCTTTTAGGATGTTCCCCAAGTCAGGAAGGCTGGACCTGCATGTGCTGAAGAACAACAGCTAGCAGGCCGATTGACTCACCACGTCCCGGATCCTTTTTTTAACTGCTTTACAGACTGGCTAAAATCTATTAGCTGGGGTGCAGAGACATTAGGTAGGGTCACAGAGTGATAGAGCTGGGATGCAAATTCAGGCTAACTCCTATGGAATGTGTCCCCTCAAAGGCTCATGCTCTCAGGGTGGTGGTATGTGGACACGCTGTAGCACCCTAAGGGAGTGAGGTCTAGAAGCAGGTTCTTAACTCCTGGGGGGAGGGGGTACTCTCAGAGAAAAGTTCTTCAGTTCTGAGGTGGTTGTATATAAGGAGTAATCTGTCTTTATCCAGCTGCTTTTGCTTCATGGCTTAAGATGTGACTTGCTCCAAGACACATTACGTCTCTGTCCTCTAGTATTCACCAATGGTGACCCAGTTTGGGCAGTGGCCCAGTTCAGGGGCAGCTCTCACCATAGAGCCTGTACTATGTCATTTGTACTTTGATCCTCTAGAGATGTGAGCTAAATAAACTACTCTTCTGGCAAATGACTGCCTCAGGCATTTTGTTTTAGCAATGCCAAACTATTACACTGACTGACAGCAGAATTTCTGCTCTTGACAGCACATTGCACTCTTGTAGTTATTTAAAAAGTTGGGTAGTATTTCACCATGTGAAAAATTAAGAGTGTTCATTGTTGGATCCTGGGATTCCTAATAGTTCTTCTTCGGCATTTCTATTGCTTTGTTCTGTTATTTTTACCTTAACCATTATTGTTACTTTAGCAAAGAGCATAAATTGCTTTTATTAATATGCCATCATTTTTTGAAATGCACGTCTATGTTAGGTACATCTACTCACACTTACAGGAAGAACGGACTATTTAAGAGTTCCACGTGAGATGACTTTCATAGTGTTACAGAGTTGGAGCAGAAGTTTATAGGCCTTTCTAGAACACAGAAGTTTGGGGACGTAGCTGTTGGTAGAGTGCTTGCCTGGCACACACAAAGATGAGTTTGATTCCCAGGATCAAATAAGCTGTATGTACAATGCAGATATAATCTCAGCACTGTGGAGGTGAAGGCAGATGACCCAGGATCAAGACTATCCTCAGTACATAGCCAAGTTTGAGGGCAGCCTGAGATACACAAAACCCAGTCTGAGAAAGCTGAAACGTAAAACAAAAAGACAGGAACAGATTATTGCAAGATATTGACCAATATGGAGATACTGCTTTCTCACACTTGTTCCCTTTGGTGGTTCGGTCACATGGTAACCACTTGCTTTGTCTCTGGCTGTTGAAATCAGTTGGAAAACCCTGGAATTTCTTGATATCCCTGTATTTAGCAGCATAAGGTATCAGGTGCATAAACAAAGCTGTCTTTTGTAAATCAGAAAGATCTGTTTGCTGCTGGAGAAGTTTGTGAACTGATGTTGGGTGGAAAATTGGGACACGGGTGATAAAAATATAATAGTTATAATGAATAAAATTATATATTCTATTGCATTGTTTCTACGGTGAGGCAGTGAGAATAATGCATTTTCTTCTTCATACTTTTAGAAGTCTTAGGACAACTAGTCCATACTTCAGAAATAAAAATACTCCAAGTTTTCTCACATTTATGCAGTGAGATGCATTTTACTTTACTCTTACTTTTTAAAGATTTATTCATGTATTTTATGTATATGAGTGCTCTGCCTTCATGCACACCAGAAGAAGGAATCTGATCCCATTACAGATGGTTGTGAGTCACTATGTGGTTGCTGAGAATTGAACTCTGGAAGAGCAGTCAAGTGCTCTTAACTGCTGAGCCATCTCTCCAGCTCTTACTTTATTCTTTTCAAAGTGCATCTTGTTATGCCATGTTCAGTTGTTATTCCTGGGAGGCCTACTCTTTTCTGAAGGGTAACAGAGGAGCAGTGGATTTGAGGGAGAGAAGAGGTGTGTGTGTGGGGGGGAACTGGGAGGAGCCGAGGGAGGGTAGGCTATGGTTGGGATGTATCATATGAGAAGAATAAATAAAAAAAAGTGGACTGTGGTGTAATTCAGTCAGTAGAGTACATGCCTACAACATACAGAGCCCTGAATTCAATCCCACACTATGAAAATCAGGCATGGTGATACACACCAGTAACTTCAATACTCTGGAAGTGGAGACGGGAGATTGGAAGTTCAATGTTATACTTCGTTACATACCAAGTTCTCAGCTAACCTGGGTTAGGTGATGCCCTATCTAAAATGAATATTGTGTGTGTGTGTGTGTGTGTGTGTGTGTGTGTGTGTGTGTATACATTCTCTCCCTTAATTCAGAGTTATATCTCACAAGTCTAGCGTTTCAGGCCTTTCATCTCAGGTTTAATAGTGATGGAGGTAAAAATGTGGGTTAACTTAAAAATCTGTGGATCCCTTATGGGCATGCTTTTCTGAACGGAAGCTTCCTTCTGCTCCATACAGACTTCTCTACTTTCCATTTGGTTCTTAGTAACTCTTCCTCGTCTTTGCTTTTAGCCGTCAGGTGTTCTTCTAGTCTCTAAACATCAACGTTCACCATCAGTCTGATGCTCTTAAATTAACACATACTCTATTTTCGGATTTTGCTTCTGGCTGCCTGTGTGGACATCTAGGCTAATCGTTTCTGCATCCCTTTTTCCTTCTGTTTCGCCCCTTTTCTTTGAACTATCTATTGTAATTTGTCTTTCATGCAATGCATTTGAGATCATTTTTCTAACTCCAGGACATTTCTTAGGCTCGGGAAAATGGCTGCAATCTTATCCACTCTCCGAGAACTCTCTGACTAGAAGAGCCGTCGAGTTGAACTCACAGCTAAAGATGCCGTAAAATTTTGTCTGCATCAGTTAAAGAACCAGACTGTAACCTACTAGCCACCCCTATTCAGACCTCGGAATAACAGTGGTACTGTGATGGAGTTGACCTGTCATCACTCAGTGACTGCACAGGGGTTTTAAAAAAGAGTGACTTGACATTGGCACCCAGTTTGGTCATGAGGTGTGCTGAGGGGCTCCAGAATGATTCCATAGCTCTAAACTCACCCTCATCATCCCTGTATGTTCCACTTGTCTCACTGGTGGTTGGAAAAACTGGAAGCTCCTTTTAATCCAGACCACCTAGTCATTACTGTTTCTCTTTATAGAACCTTTTTTTTTTCCCCTTAGTGATTTCTCCCTTCTTTGCTGCAACCAGACTCTGGCTTTCTCCTAAAGGACGCATTGCCCTGTTGCTTGGGTTTATAAAGAAGGGTGGTACATTTCCGTGTAGCCGCTGTCCTGTCGAGATTCCTTTCACATCTCTACTGCTCTGTGTTGGCCACTGACACCACCATGCCCTTCTGAGATGTTCCCTGTGTCCTGGTCCCTAAGCCAGCTTCAGGGCATCACCTGGACTTTTCTTGTTGCTCTCACCAAATACGTGGCAAGGAGCAACTTAAGGGCAGAAGAGCTTATTTTGGCTCATCTTTATGAGTTAAGTTCAGCATGGTGGGGAAGGCATGAGTTGGCTCATTACAATGTATCCTTGATCGAGGTGGCTCATCACAATGTATCCTCGATCAAGAAGCAGAGGGGAGGCGGGAGGTTGAGCCACGGTGTTAAACTTTTAAAGCCTTCTCCCGGTGACTCAGTGGGGCTCTGTCTCCTAAGTCTCTACAGACTTCCTACACGGCTCTACCCCCTGGGGACCAAGTTCAAGCACATGAGTCTGTCAGATTGCTTCACATTCAAACCACCTAGGAAGCTGCTGTAAATGCAAATTCTCAGACGCTACTGTAGATTTCTGAGTCAGAAACTTAGGATCAGTATCTGTATCTCTGAGGTCCATGCTAGACCTTGGGAGGGTACGGCTTCCTTTCAGGGACAGCCCGAAGCCATTGGCTGGTCCATTCAAGAGCTGTGGAAATCTGCTCATTCCTTCCCTTAATAGGGGATGACTATGATGGTGTTTGGGCTCTAGACTAACCTCTTATCTTGCTCTACCAAATTTCTCCCTTGCTCTACTACCGTAAGAGATGTCATAGACTGAGTGACACCCACTCTGCCCCAAATATGTTGCTACGTATTTGGAATGCGTTGTAATTTGGAACTAGGGTTCTTGTAGATATAATTAGTTAAGAGGAGGTTGTACTGGAGTCAAGTGGTTCTCTACTACAGTATGATTGGTGCCTTTGTATGATTCAGAGAAACACAGAAAGTGCCACATATGATGGCAGTAGAGATCAGAGTGCCACATCTACAGGTCATGGAACTACAAAGATTGTTGGCCAGTTCTAGAAGCCAGGAGAGAGGCATGGGCAGATTCTCCATCAGTGCGTGCCCTCAGAAGGAACCAATCGTGTAGACACTTTGATTTCAGGTTTCGACCTTAACAGAGAAGCTGAGAGCATTTTCATATTTCAAGCTATTCAGTTTATGGTACTTTCTTACGGCAGCCGTGGGAAATGAGTTGAAAGGCTTTTGCCTCATCACATTCCCTCACTCTCTCTATTGCACATACAGGATCCTTGCCTCAGGCTCTGCTACTAGGGACCTTAACATGAGATAGTAAGAATTGTCCTGATTCCTCACTGAGTCATCTACCCCGTTATACCAGCTGGCTCCTCTGAATACAGTCCCTTTCAGCTAGGCCGCCTTTCGGAGCTGGCCACTGTTTGTAACAGTGGTGTAAACCAGTTGAGTCCAGCAGGAAGAGCTCAGGCCATCTCCTGACTGATTTCCTATTTCAGCAGACTCAAGCATTCAATTGTAAGCCCCACTCTGCCCCCTGCTATTGTTGCTTCTCATAGCTTTTCTAGTCATGTGTGGCTAACAGAGATGTTTCGTTCTAGGGCATTAAAAAGCTGGATATTTGCATCTGTCATTCTGTTCAAAGCTGGCCTCTGACTCTGAGAAGCTGAGGGATGGTGGTCTAGAAAACAGTGAGGTATTTTCTTATCCTCTGCCTCCTCCCCAGCGCGCTCGCTCTCTCTCTCTCTCTCTCTCTCTCTCTCTCTCTCTCTCTCTCTCTCTCTCCTGTCTCTGCTTCTGTTGAAGCAAGCTAAAGAGGGACTATCTGTAAGTTGGGATGTGGACATTTCTGTGTGTGTGTGTGTGGGGGGGGGGTGCCCTGTGCATTATAGGATCTGTAACAGTACCCTTAACTTTTACCCACTACGTTTCAGTATCAGTCCCCCCTACCCCCACACCTTGTCTATAACAACAAAAAGTGTCTGAATGTTTCCAGTGTGCCTGGGGGTGGACAATTCTTAAATGGTCAGTGCAGATATTGGCTAGTCATCAGGGACCACCATCCAAACAATCTCTCACTGATTGTTTCTTTGTAAAGAACTTCTGTGGGTTCTCAGAGATGCCCCCACTATTCAGCAGACCTCCTACTGCACACTGTCATCAGAATTCACCTTCTGATGACCTCCTAACACTCTCAGCTCTGAATGACACTTCCATTCCTAACCCCAGCAAACAGTTCTTTTGGATGGAGTCCACTGAAGAAGTCTCGCTCCCAGCTACCTCTGCAGGACAGCTTGGCCCTAAATAAACCCCCTGCCAGCTTCTCTCTTCCCCGTGCCATGGCAGATATGGTTTCGGACAATAGTTACTAACAGAAGTCTCAGGGTGGGAATCGGGCACTGTGCTTAGTCACTGTTCACTTCTGATGGGAAGCAATAGGTACCTCCTGGGATTTCTCTCCACACTTCACTCAGGTCCCGTTTTCATTTCCTACTGCTATGTTAACCAGTCTCCATAAGCTTAGTGGCCCAAACATTTATTTGCAGTTTTGTGGATCAAGAGTCCTTGAGCGGAGTTCATGAAAACCTCCGCTAAAGGTTTCAAGTTGGGATTCCAAGATTTGGGGTCCTCTTTCATGCTCCTTCCTTGTTGGCAAAATTCATTTCCTTTGAAATGAATGTTCCCATCTGAGGTCCCCACTTCCTTGTTGGCCATTGGATGGGAACCATTCTCAGCTTCCAGAGGTCACCCACAGTTCCTTGCCGTGTGATCCTCATAGACAGTCCACAACATGGCTGTTTGCTTTCTCCAAGAGAAGCAAGCATGTATCTCGTAGATTAGACACGGTTTGACGTGCTCATTTGACGGGGGGGGGGGGGGGGGGAACTCACCTGTATTCCCTTTGATGGAATGACTGATCACTTCGTCCTATCTGCAAGAATACTTTCTGTCATATAATACATCACGGGAACAGCATTCTATCATAGCTGTGTGTTTCACCTACACGCAAGGGAAGAGGATTCTATAAGGAAAGGGTGTGGGTTATTGAAAGGGCCATCTTAGAATTCTGCCAATTACAGCCCTCATGAGAGTCCCTCATTCTGCATGAAGGTAGTGACTGTCAATCTCCTTTCTCCCCTAGAAAAGCGATGTGAAATGAAATCCCCAGCCCACTTCCACTCCAAGAATGACAACTTTTTCTTTTTAAAGAAACTTTCTTTGAAAAGAAAGAGTCATTATTTTTGTGGCCTAGAGATGAGCAGTGGATGGAGGGCTACAGAATTGGGTTTTGCCCATCCTTTGACAAGTCCTGGATATGAATTCAACTCTCTTTCTGTTTGAATCTGTAAACATTTATTTATTTACTTATGTGGTGGCTTAAACGAGAATGACCCCCATAGGCTCATATGTTTGACTACTGGGTCCCCAGTTGGTGGAACCGGTTGAAAAGGATTAGGAAGTGTGGCTTTGTTGAAGGAGGTGTGACACTGGGACGGGCTTTGAGGGTTCAAAAGTGCTCTCTGCTTCAAGGTTGTGGATCAAGACGTGAATCCTCAGCTGATGCGTTATTCCATCATAATGGACTCTAGCCCTTTGGAGCCCTGAGCTAAATTTAACTCTTTCTTTCATAAGTTGCCTTGATTGTGGTGTTTTATCACAGCAATAGAAAAGTAAGACAATTTACTTTTTAATTTTTGAAACAGGTTCTCACTAAGCATCAATCTGCCTTCCTTGTGCTGTGACTAAAGGTGTGAGCCACCATGTTTGGCCAGAGTCTGCAAATATTTATAACCTATTATTCATAAACTAGGATCTCAGGTGAAACTCAGGGAAAAGGAAATATCTCTTAATAATCTATAAAATTTCAATATCCTGATCTCTTGAATCCACTAATATCTATAACACTTGGTTTAAAGTTACCTCTTCCTCCCAAGCTAAGTTGTAGTGGAGAAAGTCACACAGTGATCAGATAGCTCCCCAACCCCTTCACAACTGATCACTTCAGCTGGCCCTTAGCTCTGCCTGAATATTCTTCTCGAATCTCTTGGTCTGATTACTCTCCCTTCCTTGAAGTTTCAGGCCTCCACTCTCCACACCTCCCATTTCCTCTTGACATAAGTCTTGAGGACCTACTGCATGTTAGGGTCTATATCGCTCTGTTCTAGAGATCCGAAGATCTATGAAATCATCCCACCCCCTCAAGGATATCACAGGTATGGGGTGAGGGGACTGACATGTAACAGATAATTATATGCGATATAGGAAGGGCAGCAGCGTGGGTCTGTGTCTACAAAACTGTTAGAACACTGAAGAAGGGAATTATAAGAAAGACTTCCCAGTTGTTCCCACAGTGGTTTTGAGTTGCCCTCATAGACAATATTGTTAAGTTGTATTATACAAATTACCATTCAATGAGATGGTTTTAGTTTAGTGTGAACATACTCACCCCTATCTTACTCTAAATCCTGTGAAAGAGTTGGGGTGATTTCCCACGGTAACTAGTGATTTCCAAGCTTCATTGCTCCGTGGCTTCACTTGGTTTATGACTTTGTGCTCCATTTGGAAATCCAATATCATGATAGAGTATGTATGTGAGAGATCCTCTTCTGTTTTTTTTTTTAAATTAAATTATATTTATCTGGGGAGGGAGCATGCGCATATCACAGTGTGTGTGTGTGTGTGTGTGTAGGTCAGAGAACAACTTGTGGGAGTGGGTTCTCTTCTTCTACCATGTGGGTTCCAGATCTCAGGTCACCAAGCATGGCAACAAATGCCTTTACTGACTAAACCATTGTGCCAGGCCCCCACTTCTGTTTTTAAACTACAAATATTTATTGAGAAGTTAACTGAATTACGAGTGTCACAGAGGTATTCAATTAATCATATTGTGGTTACCACATTAATCTTAACCATGACCCTATGCTATCTGAAGTTACTCATCTTGTGTCTGGAAAATAATAAGTTGGAGGTCACTTGTGAACCCTCAGAGTCAATATATTTGGAAGAAGTCACAAGCCATCTGTTCAGTGAAATCCAGCTGAAGTGCTATGTGGTACAAATTTCTCCTCAAATTTGCATTTTTCCCAGCTTTTAAAGTTATAATTATTAATGCATATTAATTATGCAAAGTAATGGCCTCCCCTGTGACATTTCCATACATGTATGTATCATAATTTTATCGTGTCCACCCTCTTTTCTCCCCTCTTTTTCCCTCCTCCCTTCCATCTCATTCCCCTGCTAACTCCTCCTGATGGTCTCTTCTCCTCCCTTAGTAGTCCCTCTTCTCCTTTTAGGTGTTCTTTCTTTATTTCACATATGAGACAAAATATGAAATCCTTACATGAGATCCTCATACTTCACATGCCCTGCCCCGACAAGGCACCTCATTTCAAGTATCAGATACTTTCATCCTCGGCCCTAGCACAGACCTCTCATCTCCACCAATTGCTGTGGATGATTGATTGATAAATAAAACACTGATTGGCCAGTAGCCAGGCAGGAAGTATAGGCAGGACTAGCAGAGAGGAGAATTGAGAGAACAGGAAGGCCTAGAGGAGTAGACGCCAGCCTACCGTCCAGGGAGCAGCATGTAAAGGCAGCAGGTGAAGCCACGGAACACGTGGCAACATATAGATTAAGAGAAATGGGCTGAGTATAAGAGTAAGAGCTAGACAATGGAAGGCCTGAGCTAATGGCCGAGCAGTTTAAATAATATAAGTGTCTGTATGTTTATTTTATAAGTGGGCTACGGGACTGCCGGGGCTTGGCGGGACCTGGGAGAGAAAAACTAAAGCTACAACCAATTGACTCCTTTGGGTTAATATCCACCTATGGACAACCTGAGGGTGTGTGGAAGGGTTAGTGCCTGAGAATCAGAGGGTAAGAACCTTCCAATCAACCTCGCCACTTCCACTCCAAAGAGACGCGGCGGCTGAAGTGACTTCAATAGCAGTCAGCAGTGGCTCCTACCATACTGAACCTGTGCCTGTTCTCCTTACTTCCCTGTCCCATCCTAGTCACTTTCCTGTCCCATCCCATCACTGCTCTTCCCTGGGGTTACACTTCCTAGTTAAACAGTATCGCCTTCTGCCCTTGGCCCGGCTTTCTGGGGAACCTCGGCAAAGACACTGTATATTTAATTAAGATACGGTTAGATGAATAGGCTCTGAGGTCAGAGAAATGAGCTTTCCATCCTAGTGAGTTAGTTTCTTAATCTCTTCATGCCTCAGTTTTATGGTCCGTGAACCGTGGAATAACGTCTACTTGAAGGTGGTGTTATGAGAATTGAGATTTAAGTAGTTCCGGGTATGTTATCCAATCAACTGTTAGCTGTCATTATTATTGCCAGGCTGGTGAAGAATAAATACCCCTGGAGATTAAGACATTGATGGTGGTGACGGACTTCCAGCAGCACCTTGTCCCTTTCCCAGTGCCCCATGTCACAGTGAGCCTGCATCAACCCCTGGAGTAGGTGGATGGACCTTCACCCTTGTCTTAACGGCAATTTTTAGCGGTCTTGGTTTGCAGAGCTTACTGAGAAGGCAGACATAAATAAGGATGTGAGTAACTGGCACCCACGTGGCAGCTCTGGGTGCTTCGGAGGAGAAAGGCGGAGCTGGCTACCCTCCGTGGCCCTAGTGTGCAGCTGCTGATTTCTGCTGTTCACCACTCCTGGGGCTTGAGCCAGTCACAAGCTCCTTCATGGTCTCCGCAAATGGTGCTTGGTATGCTGGGTTGCCCACAGAAGGCAAGTTCATGGTGACGGAATGGCACTGCTCTCAGAATTCTGGAAAAGAGAGGCATCTCCAGTTCTCTGCTCTGCTCAGAATCGAAGCCTTTCAATTAGGGATAGAATCACTTGAGAATGGAGTCATGGAAGGCTCTGGTTTGGATTCTTTTTTTATTTTATTTTATTTTATTTTACAATACCATTCAGTTCTACATATCAGCCACAGATTCCCTTGTTCTCCCCCCTCCCGCCCCCCTCCCCTTTCCCCCAGCCCACACCCCATTCCCACCTCCTCCAGGGCAAAGCCTCCCCCGAGGACTGAGATCAACCTGGTAGACTCAGTCCAGGCAGGGCCAATCCCCTCCTCCCAGGCCGAGCCAAGTGTCCCTGCATAAGCCCCAGGTTTCAAACAGCCAACTCATGCAATGAGCACAGGACCCGGTTCCACCGCCTGGATGCCTCCCAAACAGATCAAGCCAATCAACTGTCTCACCCGTTCAGAGGACCTGATCCAGTTGGGGGCCCCTCAGCCATTGGTTCATAGTTCATGTGTTTCCGTTCCGAACTGACCCACTCTGGTGATGGGATGGCCAAACACCCTAATTGTCGTGCTAGAAACCCCAACCAATGACTGAGGGATCTGGAAGCAGAGATCCATGGCTAGGCCCCAGGTGGAGCTCCTGGAGATCAATTAGCGAGAAAGAGGAGGGTCTATATGAGCGAGAATTGTTGAGACCAAGGTTGGATAAAGCACAGGGACAAATAGCCAAATGAACGGAAACACATGAACTATGAACCAATGTCTGGTTTGGATTCTTAAGTGAACTCAGACAAGCACTCACCGAAAGTACAGAAGGGAGATGGCGACAGTGTTGATGGATTGGATTTTGGAAGTCCTTGCTGCTGGAATCACTGCAGTGTAAGCCTTTAGGTTGATTTTGCTTGCAGAATTTTGTAATAGCTCACGTTTGGCTTCCCCAACTGGTGCTTTCCTCAAATGAAAAATTCAATAAGATATATCTAAAGAAAACAAACATTTGATTAGTTACTGTAGCATGCTTGTAATGAAAGGACAGGTTTTTAAAACAGTGTGTATTCAAATATAAGGTTTCTAAAGCAGCTTTTCCGAAGTAATAAGCCATTATTTGCAAATTAGTCACTAAAGATACACTGAGTAGCTTGAGCTCTTTTTTTGTTTAGTGTTGAATAATTCTATATACTTCAAGGCCAAATTTTCTTCACTTAGCTTAATTGTCAGTTAGATGAATGGAAAATAGCATGCTACTAATTCCAATTTATTTTTGCTTTGATATAGTCAAAAATTCATGCAGCAAGGAAGAAAAGGAGGTCAGACTATGATCTGACAACTTTTTCTTTTTTTATTATTCATATTTTGTTATAATTGCTAACATTCACCTAATGATTCAATTAAATTACAAATAAAATACACAGTTGACATTTTTCTCATAAAAAGAAAATATAAGGTTTAGTATAATTACAGGGAATAAAAAAGACATACTTGTACAGTTAATTTTTCCATTTTCTGTGAAGTAATACCCTGTATGATGAAAACCTTTGTAAATGGGTTTACGTTGACTCTGTTTTGAAAGTTGCTTCAAGTGGTCGCCTGGTTTTGAATTACCCTTCTCAAAGGCCCATCAGCTCATATTATTCTCAAGGAGACTGGTTCTCCTAAAGGCATCAGGGGATCTGGTAGTTTTACTTGTTTTTATGTGTACCAAATGCCATCTTTCTGCTCAAAATGGTCTTCATAGCTGAATGAGTCTGCTACTTTGAAAATAAGCTCAGAACTGTTCATGATTAGAATGGATTTTGCAAAATTTATTATAATGTGTGGCACTGATGAGGACCTCTTTCTTTTGGAAAGGGATTTATTTGTTCTAGGGGTTGCCTGTTGTCTGGCCAGATTAATTCTTGTGTGGTTTTGCATGTATATAAGTGTGCGGGTGTGTGTGTGTGTGTGTGTGTGTGTGTGTGTGTATGCTTGGGATGCATTTGCACGTGCTTTGTGGGGGCCAGAGCTTGGTGTCTTGTGTTCTTGATTATTCTCCACCTCATTTGCTGAGACAGGATCTCTGGGAGAGCTCACAGCTTATCAAGTCAGTTAGTCTAGCTGGCCATCTTGCCCCAGGGACCCTCTGTGTCTTCTTCCTCTCAAACACTAGGATTTGTAGTAATGTTGGAGTAGGAGTAGCAGCAAGGCTGCTACCCACACTGGTGTTTATGTGGGTGATGGGGAGCTAAACACCTGTCCTCACACTTACAAGGCCAGCACTTTGTCTCCTGAGCTACCCCCCCTCCCCCATGATTTATTAGTTTTGGACCCTGAATCCGTGGTTGAGGTAGGACTTCCAAGAAGGCAAAAATGGGCAACCACTGCTGTTAAGTGTGGTGTGTTTATGTCTGTGTGTAAATCTCAGGTTTGATGTGTAAAGTGGAAGCAACTCCGTGCCATTTGGGTTTTTTGTTTGTTTGTTTGTTTTTGTTTTTGTTTTGTTTTTTGAGAGCTGTTAAAAATGAGGTCATTTATTTTAAAAAATTTATATTTTAAATATGATATTAGGAAAATGGAAAGTGATTTACAAGAGACATATAGTAGTGGTCTTCACTCTCTGTGCTATATACTTATTCACTGCTGTGCTTGGCTTTACCATGGGGATGATACTGGTCTACATGGTTGATGAGAAGAACTTCTGATTGCTGTTGACAAAGCACTCTAAAAACATTGAGAGCTATCTACAAAATGCTAAATCATAATTTGCCACTGCTGTTGAAAAATTACTTAGAGAATGTTTGCTGGGAACCTTGGACCTCTAGTGAAAGGTGTTTGTCCTGCTGGGCTTTCTGTTTTTACTACTGTCTTGTTCTATAACTCACTGGTTATGTGCTGCATTTGGTTGGATGATGATGGTGGTGGTGATAATGATGGTGATGATGATTGTTTTACTTCAAAACTGTTCCCAGACAGAATTTTGGTAATTTTTCCTAGAGGTACCTTACGAATTACAACATAATACATTTAGTAAAAAGACATCCAACAAAATTGACTTTTGCTCATTTCATGCTGTCCTGCACACCTTCCTGAAGTTTTCACTCAAGCCTCTTATATATTCTGCTTGAAATACTACCCTTAGAGGTTCAGTGGTTAAGAGTGCTCACTGCTCTTCTAGAGGACCCAAGTTCGGTTCCCAGCACCCATGTCAGATGGTTCACAACCACCTGTAACTCTAGCTCCAGGGGATCTATCATCCTCTTCTGAACTCTGTGAACAACACACACACTCTGAGAGAGAGAGAGAGACAGAGAGAGAGAGAGAAGAGAGAGAGACAGAGAGAGAAAGAGAGAGACAGAGAGACAGAGAGAGACAGACAGACAGAGACAGAGAGACAGAGACAAAGAGACAGAGAGACGACAGAGGCATAAATAAAAATTTTAAAACAAGTTCTGCCCTTCTAGAAGGATTTAGAGTCCTCTATCTCTACAATGATAAATTTTCCGTCAAATACAAAATAATTAAATAGAAACATCCTAAGAGGCTTTTAAAATGTTACGGAGCATGAGGAATTGCTTGTAAGTGGAAGTTGTCACTTCCATTTCCCATAATTAGATTTGCAGAAAATACAGGTTGTAGACTCCTGGTGTCATCTCTTAATTTTCTTGGTGGCAAATGGACTGCCTTTCCAGCATCCTTATCCCAAAGGGGATTTGATAAAACTTCATTTTCATTTCATTATAATGGATATAATTGCTGAAATTCATTTTACAGTTCTTAATATATACTGAGTGGAAACTATATCATTCAAAGAAACCTAGAGAATTTTAGAAGCTGAAAAACCTATTTGTAAGCTATTGGACAGCTCACAAATCTGTGGGGAAGCCCCAGGCTGAGACCAATGCCCACAGCGTGCTGCAAGGATGTCATCTCTGGACACCAGTTGCTGCAGTTTGCAAGGCGGAGATCCCGGACATCGATGCGCCAGCTGCCGTGATTGCTACTGCCAGTACCACCCATCTCCAAGATCCGTCTGATGAATGGGGATTGCTGGAGTGCGTGAGTCCACCCACGGCTGAGGAGTTAGGGACTTGACACTGTCTGCTTAGCAATGAGAGGTGACCTATGTCTGCTTAGCAATGAGAGGTGGCCTAGCGGATCATGTTCTTCCAACCTTGGAAAGAGGCTGAGATACTAGGAGACCAGAAGGAATGGAATGCTAAGTACTCAACCATGACTTTAATAGAACTGGAGTCTGTAAATTTGTGAGTTTGATTTTCTTAGAGTAAACATCTAATATGTTTAGTGTTAAAACTATATATATATATATATATATATATATATGCTTAAGGAAATTAAATTCTGCTTGAAGTAGAAAAATTAGTACCATTATTAATTGATGCTCATTAATGCATGTACTCATATTTCCCCTATACATTTTCTATAGGGTATTTCCATTTAATGTAGCATTCAAATGCTTTTCATTGAGTGATTGGAAAAAATATCAGAAAAGCCGGTGGGGAAGAACAAGAGATTCCTTTATTGTTATCCGTTTCCATTGTAGCTTGCTGGTCTTCTGTTCCTTAGTTTATACCAGCCGAAGATAGCCATTGGTGCCGAGGCTATGCCAGGATTTTAACCAGCTCCAGATTAGCGATTGCATCACAGTGGTTCTGACTCCCATGGCCTTTGCTCTAAATCTAATTATCAATTTTATGGTCCTCAACATTGCTGCTGATCAAAGCTTTCTCTTTTCCTTTTTTCCCTGAGTATAGTGTCTGGCTCTACCAGAACTGTGACACATGCTGGTGACTTTTACAAACCAATAATGCTTTTTGTAAAGGAGTCCAATCGATGAGAGAGAGAGAGGAGGGATTCTATGAGCAAGGGACATCGAGATCATGATGGGAAAATGTACAGAGATGGCCAGCCAAACTAGTGGAAACACATGAACTGTGGACCAATAGCTGAGGAGCCCCCATGGTGCTGGACTGGGTGCTCTGGATAGGTGAGACAGTTGTTTGGCTTGAACTGTTTGGGGGGCCCCCAGGCAGTGGGATCAGGATCTGTCCCTGGTGTATGAGCTGGCTTTTTAGAGCCCAGTGCCTGTGGTGGGACACCTTGCACAGCCTTGGTGTAGGGAGGAGAGGCTTGGACCTGCCTCACCTGAATGTACCAGGCTCTGCTGACTCCCCATGGGAGACCTTGCCTTGGAGCAGGTGGGAATGGGAGGTGGTTTGGGGGGGGGGAGGGCTGGGGGATGGGAGGAGAGGGAAATCTGTGGTTGTCATGTAAAATGAACCGAAAATTTAATAAAATAAAGGAAAAAAATTTACCAACAATATTCCTCTGGGAATTTCATCAGATTTTGGTTTGATAAGCTCTCATTTGAAATAGATTTTGAATTCTTTCAATGTAAAGATGCCTGATGCTGAATAAATGTACCAGATAAATTTGTCATGTGGACTATATTGGGAATCGACTCCTTCTCCAGTTTGGGTATTTGCTGCTCAGCTTTTCTTGAAGATTTGAGAAGAAAGAAACTTCAGCTTTGCTTTTTATCTAATAATGGCCAGCAAAGAAAGCCTGTAGCCTTTCCCTAATGATTTTTCATTAGCGCTTGACAACTCAACTTATTTGCTAGATAACATGTCCAGAAAGGCTCTGTTGAACTCTCCTTTTGAAACAAGAATAACTTAGAAAACGGAAAACTTCAGTTTGGTTGTATATAAATATTACTGTTTTCTTGTCTCCAGCTGCTGCTGTATTGGGTAGACTCTTCCACTCCTGTATCTACCTGTATATATAACCCATAGATTTGTACTTGGTCTAAGAGACAAAACAATACAAAAACAATCCAGTGCTGTTCAAACCTTTAATTCTCACATGAATTCAAACCTTCAATTCTCACATGAATTCAAACCTTCAATTCTCACATGAATTCAAACCTTCAATTCTCACACGATTTAGCACGCCTCTCCCTTTGACTGACAGGATGGCAGGCTCTGAGACCCGCACCATCTCTGCCCAGTTCTCCTGATGATGGTGATAGAGAGAGGGTGGGGCGTTATAGGCAGGAAGCTGGGTATGTGACGATGATGTTCTGTTGGAAGCTGGAGGCCCCTGGGTGGTCAGTATCCAGAGACCTCTCTTTGTGGGCTGGGGAGAGAATGCACTTGTATTTTGGACCCACAGAGTAGACACAATATGATTGGAATGTCCTGCTCCAGTGTGGTGGCACTTGTCATGGTGAGAGAAAGCACCCATGGGAAGGGAAGGGGAAACTGTAGAATGGGCTCAGGAATTCCAGCCATTTCTTCCAATTCTACCCCTCCCTCCTATTGTTTGCTAATATGTATTGTGTGCAGAAATGCTTCAGCCCCTCAAACACTGTGGACTTGCTCACCTCTGGTTGTACTTAGCTTTCCTCAGTATGTAAGGTACCTAACATCATTGGCTTGGGTGCCTTATTGCTAAATCCTTGGTTAAATCTGTGTTTCCCAAAAATAGACCCTAAGACCGGGAATTTATTTAGAAGGTGATTCCAGAAAACTGATAAACGAGGCAAAGAGGGACAGAAAGCTAACGAAGAGTGTGTCAGAGAAAGGGTTACCACAGGTGCAATTGGAAGTCCCCATAAAGACTGTGGATGCATGGGAAGAAGCAGAGTGTTGTCCACTGGCTGTCCATTGACTCAGGGCTTGGGCATTAGCTTCCTGGCATGTCTGCCCTGGCTGCCTTGTGCAGAGGGTCTGGAATCGCCTGCTGGTCACCCACAGACCAAGATGATGGGACACACCTTAGGTGTGAACTGATTGCATGTAGAGCAGAACAAAATTCACATGTTGACTTCCCTTTTCTCCGCTCCGTCCTGCCCCCACTTATAAGTATTGGGATCTCTGAGTCCTGGCTCTCTAACTACCAGCTCCGTTGTGCCTTGGGTTTCCATCTGTGTGGTGGAGACAACAGTAGTGCCTCCCTAGAGGTCAGTGTGAGAAGCAGGTCATTGGAAATAGCTGGGATAGTGCCTGGCTTGTAGTATGCATCTGGCATGTATGAGCTGTGGTTATTATAGTGGATGGAGAAGTGGAGCTTCTTGCCATTTAGAAACTTTTCATTTACAGCTAGCAACTGACGAGGCTGGGTTCTCAGTTTAGTCTTTGCACTTGTTTGCAATCTAGTCTCTGTTCATCACGCCACCACCATTTGCTACTGGACATCTTCCCCACTCCTTACCTTACAATCATCACCTCTAATGCATCATCCTGACAGTACTGATTTTTTTTTTTCTTTCCGAGACAGGGTTTCTCTGTGTAGCTTTGCGCCTTTCCTGGAGCTCACTTGGTAGCCCAGGCTGGCCTCGAACTCACAGAGATCCGCCTGCCTCTGCCTCCCGAGTGCTGGGATTAAAGGCGTGCGCCACCAACGCCCGGCGACAGTACTGATTTTAATAGTAAGGATAAATAAAGTATAAACAGATTGCTCGCTAAAGATTATTGGCATCAGACATACGCAGAAACGTGTGTCCATGTTGGATATACAGTGATATGTCTTTGCCGAGGTAAGCACCAACTCCATCCAATTCAGTTCAGATGGAGTAAAAGTACTTACCGAGCACCTGTTGTTTTCCAGGGTCCATCCTAAGCTCTTGAGAAGCACAGGAGTCACAAAGCAGGGGAAGGAAAAAAAAAAAAAAACAACAAAACAAAAATCCCTCTGTTCTGGTGGCATTCACCATCAAAATAAATGGAAAAAAATAAATGGGTGGAAATGAGTAGATGGAAAAATAAACGAATTTTAAAAATCATGATGATCTTCCTGATCACCAGGTGATGAGAGATCTCCACCCTAGCTTCTCTCTGGTACTCAGTCTGCACAATTCACATGGTTGAGTGCCTAGTTAAGGAATTCTGAGCGCTTGACGGAATAGAATGAAGCTATTCCACTGAGTGAAGCCTCACTTGAAAATATTTGGCTTACAGATCAATAACTCATAAGAACAAAATGGCTTTATAAAAGTTACAGTCCGTGATCTGTGAGGGTACTAGGAGCCCTTAATAGGCCCATGGGTTTATTCTGACTGGGAGGATCCAGCAGAATTCCTGAAGTAGCTATGGTGGCCTCTGAGCTCCCAATATTCATCATGTTCAAAAGGGGGCATGTACCTATGACTACTAATGTACATCCTTAATGGTTTAAACGACAAATGAAGTGAGCTCTTGGTTGTTGGTAAATCTTTAAATTTAGAACAGATATGTGTGTTTTGGTCTAAAGCAAGGAGTTTTTGGTTTTTGGGTCTTTTTTTCACTCTAGGAGAATATAAGAGGATCCTGCTATTGACTCAATAAATAGTAATCACCTACTACGTGCGAGGCACTATATATTCTTTGTTCTTTGTTCCTATGTGTATATATAGGCACATATGACTTTATAGACGTGCAAACACTTGGTAGTCGCTGCTCAGAACAGTGTGTATTAAATATGTAGCACATGCTGTTTAAGCGGCTCGTCTGAGCATTTCTGCTTTGGGTAACTTTTGTATTATTACTTCATGCTTATTTAATCTTCTTGTTTGGGTTTTGGCTCCACATCTAGCCTCTGAGCGCTTCCAGGCTGAACTGTATAGTAAGCTCCCCCTTTTTCTTTCGCTGTTATCCCTCGGAATTAGTAGAGAGCTACTTCTAAGCATCACACAGATGCAGGCATTTACCAAGGTTGCAGCATCTCTAAGGGCAAACGCCTACAATTTTATTTTATTGATGGGGGGGAATATTACACAGGCCGGGCTGGTAGTTTCAAATTCACTGTGCGGCCAGAGACCTTGAACTTTGGATCTTCCAGCCTCCAATTTTGTCCCGTGTGCTGGGATTATGGGAGTAGCTAGGCTACCACACCGGGTTTATGCTGTGGTGGGGATTGTCAAACTCGAGGCTTCATGCATGCTAGGCGTTCTGCGCCCCAGCTCCAGATGCTTTTAGGCAACTGTTGAACCAAGTAAGCTGACAGGAGAGGTCGCTGATCAAAGAGTCTTGTTAAAGGAGTCTGAAGCCAGGGAAAGAGGTCTATAGCTAGCGTGGGGATTCTGTCTGAAACCAGTTCTCAAGAAGCTGCTGGGCAGTGGACCATACTTGGCAGATGCAAAGTTAAATATAATCAAAGCATCACAACTCAGATCCTTACACACAGATCAAAGAGTCATAACAGTCCCTGGACCCTGGCCACCGCAGCCCCTGCAGGGCAAGCCTGTAGAACTGAGTGCTGTTTGCAGAACCCCCCTCCCTCTTCCCTCGGGAGTCCGCCCTGGTCCCTTCCTCAACCGCGCAAGTGCGGCGTCCCTAGGCCCAGAGTGGCTGCCAGGTGCGTTGGGACGCCCCACCCTCTCTGGTTGGAGAGCGGGCAGACCGGTTCTACTTGTCTCGGTCGGAAGGAGACAGAACCAACACCAGACAATTGGGGGCGGTGAGGCCCCGCTGTCTCCTCCTCCCTCGCATTCTTCTAGCCTTTCTCTGAACTTTTCTACCTGACGCTCGCAGAAAGCAAGTCCCCAGCCCAGCAGCCTGCCGAGCACCATCTCCAGCGACGGGTGTGAAACTGTTCAACGCAAAACACAAACACCAGCCACTGACATGTTTTAAGAAACGCTCCAGCTGGATGAGTGCGGAACCAAAACAGACCAAATGGGGAGGCAAAGAAGGGAAAGCAATTGGCCCAATTCGGTTGGAGCAGCGGGCTCGTGTTACACTCCCTTTGCCAGTTAGCGTCGTGGGCGTTTGTTGCTGTGTTAATTACAGTTCTTCCCGGAGTCGGAGGCGAGAACAGCCCTCGTGGAACCGTTTCAAGTGGAACGTTCCACCAGGAAGCAAACAACTGCCTTCCTGCCCAGCTGGGAGGGATTCCACCCGGCCGCCAAGGGCGGGGCTGCGGGCGCGTCCCGCGGGGCTCTGCGCACGCGTCCTGCGGGGCTGAGCGCACCTGCTTGCGGTTGGCATCGCGCTGCGGATCCGCTCCGACGGCGCTCAGGTGCAGGGGAGCAGAGGAAG
>CABHPP010144618.1:18843-34983 GCA_902168425.1 Peromyscus attwateri | reverse complement strand
CTCGACTCCGTTCTTTTCTCCTCCGGTGTTACTCGAGCGCTTCATTCACTTTAGAAGGCAAAGAGGCGTGTCCAAGCTCCACGCGGGGTCCCAAACGGTTAGCCCTCTTCTGGGTCGTCCTAGGGCCCGGGTGTCGAGGCTAGGACTGACTGGGGTGACCTGCATTCTGAAAGCTAGAGGGACAGAGGAGGAAAAGAAAAGGGGTCTCTGACCAAGTTCCCGCAACAGGTAGAAACTTGGGAAGACTCGATACTTCTATGATACCTCTTTTGGGGTATTGCTTCTTGGAAAGTTAAACTGCTTGGTCACAAAGAATTTATAGAGAACTAGGACTATGATCCTTGACATAGCAAATGCAACATTGTGACTGTCGATAAAGGAAGTTAATCCCAAAGACATTTTAACCAGGAACATTGTAACCAAAGGCGGAAGTAAAACAAGATACAAAAAAAGCCTCTCAGACTTTTCAGAAGAGGTCCCAGCTGGTGACACAGTTTGTAATCTTAGCTATTGGGGGTGAAGGGCGCAACTCAAGTAGGAGGATCCCAAGTGCAAGGCCTGCTTGAACTAGAGAATTCAGAGCCACTCTGAGCAGTTTAGTGACACCCCCTTTCCCCGCTCCCGCGTGCATCTCAAAGTAAAAAGTACAGACATACTCATTGGCAGTATGCTGAAGGCCCTTGGTCTGGGATATGCTGGTTTGTCATCGCAGGATACTCCTGCCTCTATCTCCCAGTGCTGGAATTACAGGCTTTGCTGGGGATCAAACTCAAGTCCTATACTTAAAGACCCTCTCCTTTATTTTTATTCTCTAAAGATTCATTTAGTTGAAGTAACGGTGTATTTGCATGGTGGAACACTAGTATATTTTAAAATATGACTGAGCCAGGTATGGTGATGTATGCTCTAATCCCAAGATTTAGGAGACCCGGGCAGTAAATTCTAGAATTCTGAAGCCAGTCTGGGCACATCAAGAGATCCTGTATCCCAAAGCAAAACCATGAGATCTAGGTGTGGCAAACCATGCCTGTAATCTCAGGACTTGGAAGTCTGAGTTTGAGGCAAGACTGGGCTATGGAGTGAGACCCTATCTCAAAAATATAAAATGAAAGAAAGGAAGGGTGGGTTTAGGACAAGAAAATTTTGGTGTAAAGATGGAGAGAGAGAGAGAGAGAGAGAGAGAGAGAGAGAGAGAGAGAGAGAGAGAGAGAACATGGCTCATGAATGTTGCTCCATTGTGGATTTGATCATAAGAAAGGCTCATGTGATTACTTGAGCAAAATGGTGCATAGTATTGAGTAAAAGAAAGAAGGAATTGTATACATTGCTCGATCTTACTGAAATATAATTTGTATTTGTTACAGTTGGGCTGGTTCTTTCTGGAGAGAAAAATACTGAATCATAGGTAATCATTATAGTTTGTCGAATGTTCATGTATTGAAGAAGCTTGGTTACCAGTTTCAAAGGAATTCTCCTAGGAAGGGATTAAGATAGTTCTTGTGGAATTCTTTGTTACTTTTCAAGATAGAGTTGTTATAAAAAAAAAAAAAAGACACACCTTGCTGGCCAATTTTCTTTAGTTGCCTGTAAAACCATAAGATTTCCCTCTCCTACCTCCATGATGCCATCTGCCATAGCGGGGGAGGAAGCTCACCAGAGTCAGTATTGTGATATTTGAACAACTCCAAAACTATGCAGCATCTTTTCTTCAGAAAGTAGCCAGGCTAAAATATTTTGTGACCGTAACAGAAAATGGACTAATATAGTAGCATTCTTGTATTTTCTCTGGGAAAAAAGAAATTGACCAGGCACAGGGGACTTGATGCAGGCCTTTTTATTTCCGGAAGATTCTGACTTATGGCTTGGAGAGTCTGAAGAAAATAACCACTTATTTTGAAATTGATATTAATTTGATTGAGGGAAGGAAAACATCTAAGTTTTTGTTTGTTTGTCGACCTAGCATTGCATGTAGTCCCGACTGACGTCAATCTTTTTATGGAGACAAAGCTAGCCCTGAACTCCTGATTCCCCTGCCTGTGTCCCCAGTGCTGGTGTTACTCGTATATGCCACCACACCAGGATAGCTTATGTCTCAAGCTTAGTCTTGACTATTTCATCAAAGAAGACCTGAATTTAGGCTCAACCTTCATCCTAATACTTTCCACTTCAGACAAGTTCCCTGCCTTAATTTTTAAAACTTTTTAAAAATTTTTAAGTAATTACAAATTTGTAAGAATTACAACAGAAAGGTATTAGGTGATTTTGCTTCCCTTTACTCCACTGCTTCTAATGGTAATACCTTATATAACTATACTATCAAAATAAGGCATTGGGGGCTGGAGAGAGGCTCAGCAGATAAGAATACTTGCTGCTCTTGCAGAGGACCCAAGTTCGGATCCCAGCACTCAGATTGGGTGGCTCACTATTATCTGTAACTCCCGCTCCAGGAGAGCTAACACTCTCTCTGACCTCCAAGGGCATTGTATACATGTGGTGCACATACATACATACACACAGGCAAACAATCATACACATTCAATAACAATAAATCTCTTTTTTAAAGGTAGTTAATTTTGATAAAATCCAGAGGCTAATTAGAATATAGAAAAGACAATAGATTATAAACAATTTTTTTCTATAATCACAATAATAATGTTACCAGATGGTGAGCTGCTACAATTTAGGTCTGGGTATTTTATTTATGTGAGGTATTTTATTATTGTTATTTGTATGTTTACTCTTACAAATAGCACTTATCCAACACTATGTGACAGTCTTTTCTTGAGACAAGGTCTTTCTGTGTAGCTAAGGTTTGCCTATAATTCATAATCCTTCTCTTTCAATCCTCCTGGGTGCTAGGATTGCAACCATACCACCATGCCTGGCCAAGGTAGCCTTCTAAACATCTGTTGCAGAGTCTCTCCAGTTAAATTAAGCTGTGCTCTGACTTGCTGGATAGCCAAGAGTAGCCTTGAGTTCCTAATCCTCCTGCCTCCACCTCTCTAGTGCTTAGATTGTGGGAGTGAGTCACCACATCTAGCTGTATAGATGCATTGAGTTCCTACGATGATCCCATGAAGTAATTGTGTTCACTTTACGAATTAGAAAATTGAACCTTAGAGAGATGTAATAATTGATTTAAGTCACACGGTGAATGTTAGAGCAGGCATTTGAACTGATCCTGACACCAGAGCCCCCTGGGAAGGACTCGAAGGTCAGTATTCCTAATACACTTTGAAGGGAGATACTATTTCCATTTCCTGTACGAGAAGCCTAAGGTTTAGTGTGGTTCAGTAACCTGCTCGGGCCCTCACACAACTAGCAGGTGCTGGAGCGCTAGTTTGATTCTGGACCCGCCTAGCTCTAAACACCAGGCTCTTGATAGATGAGTTCTGTTTCCCTGGCATCACACACAGACTCAGCTGGACCTCCCAAGTCCAGCTCTGAATGTATGAGACAGAGCTGCTCAACCCTCAGTTACATCAAAATCACCTGGGATGCATAAAGCCACGTTAGTGGGCACTTCCCCAGACCTTCTGCTTTAGAAAGTCCGAGCTCCTGAACAAAGGCAGGTGTTCTGCTCCCCGGGACGACTTTGAAGTCTACTGGATCTGGCATGACAGCCAGTTTTAAGATTGTTTCACCCTTAAGGTGAGGAAAAAATTAAAATAAGGGCACCACATCACGGTGATGGGTCATGCAAAATAATGCACACCAAGGTTACATAGGTCTAAGTAAAAAATGTAACCAAACAATTAGTGTTTCAAGGACTGAAATCTCCAAGTTTGTAAAAACCGGTTTGGTATTGCTGAATGGATTTATGTTGTAGTTTTCAGGATTCCTTTCTGCATCTAGTTTTCCTCTTGAGTTTCCTCCAACAGCATTCTTTGTATCTTCCTCATGGGGATTGGCTCCACGGATGGATTTAAGTGCAGTTTGCTCTTCTTGGTGTTGGTTCATATCTTATGCACTGTGGCTATTCCTGCCTTTCTACCTCTTTGAAGGCTCAGACCTGCTCAGTCCTCAAGTCAATTCCCAAAGCGTCAGGAGGTTGTGTCTTCGTTACCCGCGCCTCTGCTCCTGAACCTCAACCCATTTCGCCAGCCATCGTGGTTTCCTTCTAGTCTGGTTCTCAGGGCCCGCCCTGAAGATTTAGTCAGGAACAGGGTCTCCTGCCCTGGACCTACCTTTTATAACCTCTCTCACACCAATAAACAAGACAGAAATGCACCTCCATTTTTAGTTGCCCTGCTCAGGGGGATTCCTTTTTGATCAAATCGATGAAGGAAAATCCCAAAGCACTGTTAGCGCATAATCCTCCATCAGTTCTACTAAAGGTGACACTGTTTCTTCAACTGAAAACATTAGAGATCTTTGATCCTTTATCCCAGTCTCCCCATTCTTACACTTAATTTATAACAAAGTCTATTGAGTAACTAGTATCCCCCCCCCCAAGTCCTCTGTTCTGCTGCCTCTCCATTCCCAGAGCTTCCCCCCCCCCCCACTGTTGACGTCAGCAAGACCATGTCATATTCATGACGGCCAGAAGAAGGGCAGAGCTGGGATCTAGATAGTTCGTCCTCCTGACTGGCGCTCGAGCTTTCACATCTACACCCCTTCACCCGGGTGGTTCAACCTCACAACAGCTTAGTCACAGCCCATTTAATCTGCAGAGGATATGAGCTATGTTAGAAAATGACTCTTATCACCAGGCCAGGTGGCAGATCTACAGTTGCAGGTGCTTGGGAGCACTGAGGCAAGAGGATAGGAAGTTCAAGGCCATTCTGGGCCTTGTTTTAAAATGGAGAACAAAATAAGAAATGGCTGGAGACAGCTCAGTAGAAAGTACTTGTCCAGCATATATGAAGCCCTAAGTTCCATCTGCGGTCACACACACACACACACACACACACACACACACACACACACACACACAAACTGATTGTCAAACACTTGTGTGCTTGATATAATCATTTAAAAGAAAATGTCATGGTCAGACATGGTGGCACATGCCTTTAATCCCAGCCCTTGGGAGGCAGCAGCAGGTGGATTTCTATGAGTTTCAGGCTGGCCTGGTCTGCATACTGAATATCAATGTTATTATAATTCTTAAGAAAAAAAACAGTTAAGGATCTGTGGAAATGAAAAGGGTGGATGTATTAACTGTCTCTGTCTCTGTCCTTCTCTGTCACTGCTCCCCCCACCCCGTGTGTGTGTGTGTGTGTGTGTGTGTGTGTGTGTGTGTGTGTGGTGAATGCGATAGGTCCCTATCTTCAGATATGTCTTACACTTGGATTATACATTCTGTTTTGAAACTGAGAACAGTAGAAAAGCAGCCACTCAGCCTGGTAAACATTCTCGAGAATGAGTGGCTTCAGTAGCATCAGCAAAGACAGACTGGTGTCCTGCCGCAGGCCGCTGCTTTGGATAATCACATAGAGGTAAGACATTAGTTTAAGGCATGTGTTAGTTTTGTCCCTGTGATTGAGCATAGACCACATGTGAATATGGTACTCTGTGTACACATGTAATTATCAAATAAAATGAAAACAACACAAGACTGAACACTCTCAGGGCACATAAATTTGTCTTGAAATACACACCTCAAAGGGTTTACCAGCACTCTATTTATAGTTTGTCACTGTGTTACACAAAACCCTGAAGTCTCTTGGAGACCTTCTCCAGTGGAGTTTCAATGGATTCTTCAGATGCTTCCAGAGTCAGAGGTCTGGAGCTCCTGATGTGCTGGACAAACATGGTCACTGAAGATCACCTATGAGAGACTTCAGAAAAATTTTTGTTAAATCTTTTGATTTTTTTTCTCACCCTATCACATTATTAAATGCTGGAAAACTATCCTTTCACCCACACGCTTATTCTAACACTCGTTGGGTCCTGCAAGAGGTTGCTCACCAAATCAACTAATGACTAGCAATACTATATTTGGCAAAATCTGCGACTATCAGAACCATTTAAAGCAGTGGGAAAATATCACTACCCATGTGACATGTAAGAGCAGTTTAACTTCTAAAGGAAAATTCTTGTTTTGTATTTATTTGTTTGCTTATGATTTTGAGCAGGGTCTTGCTATTTAGCCCAGGCTGGCCTAGAAACAGCAGTCCTCCTGGTTCAGCTTCCTGACTGTTGAGATTATAGACATGCCACCAAGTCCAGCTGTTTTCTTACACTTCTGCCTTCTTCATGAGAAGAAGGAAATTTTACCGTGTATTTGTATCTCTCAATAGTCACTAACATGTGAAATTCTTTGAAAGGAATAGTGGCCAGGAATAGTGGTGCGCACCTTTAATCCAACCTTCAGTGAAGCACTTGGGAGGCAGATACAGGCAGGTCTCTGTGAGTTCAAGACCAGCCAGTTCTATATAGTGAATCCCAGGTCAACCAAGGCTGTATTGTGAGACTCATGGGAGGGGGTGGCGAGTTACACTTTTGCTACTTTTGAGTGTAGAAATCCACCGTGGGGTTGTAAGAATGTGCTAACGTGTCGGGTTCTCGGTGGTGCTGGAGATTGGGCCTAGGGCTTTTGTACATGCTAGATAAGCACTCTGTCAACTGGCCTGGATATCCAGACCTTTTATTGTTTTGTTTCATTTGGTTTTGTTTTTGAGACAGAGTCTCACACTGTGGCACAGGCTGTCCTGGAACTCACTATAGCCCAGATTCGTGACCATCCTCCTGTCTCAGCATCTGAAATGCTGGGATTACCAAACCCAGCAGAAATCTCTTTGAAGAGCCACCCATCTCTGGCTCCTTCCTTCATTCCTGGCAGTTCTCTTGGGGGCGCTCTTATGAGGAGATCAAAGGGTACACTCCCAGATGGCTTGTTCACCACCCCTCATACTTCTTTGTAGGAACAATTTGAATATACTTTGTATTTCCCAAATTACAAAATACATTGCCTTTGTCGAAATCCCTAAAACAAGACAACAGAAGGGCTTGGAAAGAGACCACATATCTATCCCACCCCACCCCATATACAACCACTTAGTATAGTGTCCATCTTATTGGGTGCTGTATAGTGTGGTATGTGTCCTCTGTAGTACAGTATAACATGAATCTATGTGCATTCTCTGGCTTGGCTTTAGGAGCATGTGGCTGATACAGTTATGTAAGTAAGGCCCCATGCTTAGTTAAATGCTCTTCTGTCACCATCTTGAAATTCTTAGTTTTTTGAACAAGGGCTCCACATTTTCATTTTGTACTGGTTCTTGCAAATTATGTTGTCTGCCTGGTATGGTGTACTGTATAATCTTTTGAGATTATTACAACTTTTTTTTCCATGCATTGCTTCAATTTTTAAAGAAAATGCCTATATAGTGTTTCTATTTTAAATGTAAATAAGCACTATAAATGCAAATAGGGTCATATTGTGTACCATTTTGCCACCTGCCTTTACATTTAGTGACATTTCTCCCTGTTTCGTAGTTTGCAGTGGCTAAAGAACACTCTGTTATGTGGCTAGCTGTAATTTGTTTAATCACTCTAGCGGTCTCCCACTGATGTGCCTTTGATAACAGAGCAAGCACGCTTTAGTTCCTGTTCTGTACTTGCCTCACTAACTCCCTAGGATGCGTTTCTAGAAGTCGAGTTGCTGAGTCAAAGGATGTGACTGTTTCAAAGTGTGAGACACATGACCTGATTGTCTTTCAGAAAGACTGTACTAGGTTAGACCACTCCAGTTCCACCAGCTGTGCACAATCATGAGTGTTGCCCTGCACGCTAACTGGCCGAAATAACTCGGACTTCAACTCTGTGGATCTTGCCTGCCTCCTCTTTCTAATGGTCTTAGTTTGCTAGGATGCCACTGATTCTTCTAACTTGAAATGGCGGTCCCTTGAGTTAAACATCTTGCTGCTATTGTTGTGAGTACCTTTTAGGTAGAGATTTTTGGGGTCCTTCCTGGCAAATATGTGAAACATTATGCTAAGCCCCCCAGATGGTCTTTTAAGGCAACATGTTTTTGATTTCCACAGTCTGCGTTCAAGGGTGCTGTGAGTGTTGACAGTGACTCCCAAATAGGAATCTACTGGCTTGTTCTTTTTTGAAACATGGTTTCATGTAGACCGGGGACCTTTCATCTCAATATGCAAGTGCGGATGGCCTTGAACTCCGGATCTTCCTGCCTCCAACTCCCAATGCAAGATTACAAGTGTGGCACCAAAGCCAGACCTCTTCTGCTGTTAACACCCAGTCATTACGTTCTAACTTTGCAACACTTTCTGAGCTGTAAAAGAACCGTACAGAGTCCCCTGCACTGCACACCAGTATTCCTCAGACCATGGCGTCTTATTAGTCAGTTTTCACATCCTCACCGGCTCTGAACTCTGAGAAGAAATCCTTCACATCCTTACTGAGCTACCTCTCTTGTAGGGGTAATCTACTGCAAATGCTTCAACTCATAATCATAGAAAAAAAGACACAAATTATTCTGTATGTACACTATTTAAATGTCATCATTTTTCTCCAGTTCATTGAACAAAGTTGAAAAAAAAATCTGATCAAGGGTTCAAACCAGGGCCACTTGCTTTAGTAGTAGGCGTTTCCTCCTTCCCTCTCCTTTTGAGTCATACTCTTGTGGAATATTAGTTGAAGATGTGTTTCATTTGTCTATGCTGTGGAATATTTGTTTAATGATGCAAAGATGTGTTGCATTTGTCTAACTCTGTGAAGCTGTGTTACTGTGCCTGTCTAAAACACCTGATCGGGCTAATAAAGAGCTGAATGGCCAATAGCTAGACAGGAGGGGGCTGGGCGGGGCTGCCAGGCAGAGAGAATAAATAGAAGAATGAGCGGAGCAGGGAGCAAGAAAAGGAGAGGAATCTGGATGCCAGGGGTCAGCCACCTGACCAGCCATGGAGTAAGAAGGAAAGAAAGACATGGAATATACAGAAAGGTAAAAGCCCAGAGGTAAAAGGTAGATGGGATTTTTTTTTTTTTTGGTTAATCTTTTATTGTGTTTTTTTTTAAGGTTTTTTTTTTTTTCATTTTACATACCAACCACAGTTCCCCCTCCCTCCCCTCCTCCCCCATCTGCTCCTCAGGGAGGGTAAGGCCTCCCATCCCATGGGGAGTCAACAAAGTCTGGCTTATCAAGTTGAGGCAAGACCAAGCCCCTCTCCCCTGCGTCGAGCACGGTATCCCTCCATAGTGAATGGACTTCAAAAAGCCAGTTCATGCACCAGGGGCCCCACAAACTGACCAAGCCACACAACTCTCACCCACATTCAGAGGGCCTAGTTTGGTCCCATGCAGGCTCCCCAGCTGTCAGTCCAGAGTCCCTGAGCTCCCACTAGCTCAGGTCAGCTGTCTCTGTGGGTTTCCCCATCACGAGCTTGACCGCCCCCCACACCTCCGCTCATATAATCTCTCTTCCCTTTCTTTGACTGTACCCCAGGAGCTCAGCTCAGTGCCTACCTGTGGATCTCTGCATCTGCTTCCATCAGTTGGATGAAGGTTCTATGATGACAATTAGGGTAGTCACCAATCTGATTACAGGAGAAGGCCAGTTCAGGCAACCTCTCCACTATTGCTAGGAGTTTTAGCTGGGGTCATCCTTGTGGATTCCTGGGGATTTCCCTGGTTTTACCAGGTTTCTCCCTAACCCCATAATGGCCCCCTCTATCAAGTTATCTCTTTCATTGCTCTCCCTCTCTGTCCCTCCCCCAAGTAGACCATCCAGTTCCCTCATGTTCTCATTCCCCACTCCCTCCAGTTTACCCAAGAGATCTTATCTGTTTCCTCTTCCTAGGGTGATCCATGCATTAGGCACGATAATTTAAATTAAAAAAAAAAACTGGCTAGAAATAAGCCAAACTGAGGCTGGCCGGGCATTCCTAAGTAAGAATAAGTCTCCATGTGTTTATTTGGAAGCTGGGTGGCAGGCCCCCAAAGAGGTTCAAAAACAAAAACAAACTACATCATATTTTTTCAAATAAGTCATAGAATGATGTAAAAAGATACTTAGGCAACTGATAGTCCACAACTCTGGCTTGGTTGAATTTTTGCTTGTTTGAGTTGCTTATTTTTGTATTTTCATGTCTAAAACTAATCAAAAGTTTTTTTCAAAGGAAAAAAAAACAATACTCAACAGGTTAGAGAAGTGGCATTTAACTACGTATAGTAGAAATTTGTAATAGTAAATTAAGCTCTGAAAAATGAAAAATCTTTGTTGTTCATTTATTTACTGCCAGATCCCACCGACCTGTTGAACAGTACTGAATAGGGGAGCGAGGATTGAGAAATAATAGATAGGAAAAATAGAGATGAAGACCTAAAAGAAAAAGATAGAGACACAGGATAGCTTTGGGAGGGCTCTGAGTCAATCATCATCATCATCATCATCATCATAATCATCATCACCATCACTATCCTCATCATCATTAGCAGCAGCAGCAGCAGCAGCAGCAGCAGCAGCAGGGTAGGTTAGCTCAGCAGCAAGAGAGAAAGCCAAACAGACAAGAGTTGATAATCTCCGGTCTGTCTTGCCCCTTTTATCTGAACTGCTACCGAAGATGCTTACAGTTAGGGTGGTCTTCACACACCACTCAAGGCAATCGGAACAGTTCTTCAGGTAAGGCTCCCTACTCAGGTGCTACTAATTTGTGGCAAGTTGACATTAAAGTCAACCATAAACCACCCCCTCACTCCCCCACCCCCTGGGAGCAAACTCAGATCCACGCACTTGCAAGGTACCCACAGAACCATCTCATTGGCCACTCTACAGTTTTCTTTAAAACAACAAGAGTCTAGCTATATACCCAAGCTGGCTGAAGTTCACACTACCTCTCCTTCATTCTGAGTGCTGGGATTATGGGGTCCCCCACTGTGGCTAACTTTGAATCTCTTGACTTTTAAAAATGAATTTAACAGAGGGTGGGAGAGAATGGGTTTAAAACTATAAGTGTCGAGTGATTTTATATGTGAAACTGACTTTAAGTGCAAAGCATCCATTTTAGAATGCTGTGACTGCTTCAGTAGAGAATGAAGCCAAAATCTCAAGTCCTGTGTTTTCAATCCAGACTACAGTGTCTTACATTAACTACAGTTTTATAAAAGAGGGCTAATTATTTTTTTTAGAAGCCAAAAAACATAAAAGTGAATTTCACAAGTGGCAGCAAGTGTCACAATATACCATGGAGACATTATGCTCGTGTGGAAACTCACCCACAATTTATTGGAACAGTCTTTTGTAATGGCACATATACATTACTATAATCAGAGTTTCACCATTATGAGAGTATAAGGAATATGTCTAAGAAATGGATACTGAAAGAGAGACAGTTCAGTGGTTAAGAGCACTTGCTGATCTTCCCGAGGACCCAGGTTCAGTTTCCAGCATCCATATGATGGCCCACAACCATCTGTAACTCCAGTTCCAGGGGAACTAATGCCCTCCTGGCCTCTGCAGTTACTAGGCAAGTAGGTGGTGCACATACACACATGCAGGCAAAACACTCATGCACACAAACCTAAAAAGGATTTTTATTTCCAAAAAAGGATAGAATACTATAATAGGAGAAATGGATATAAAATTAAAACAGTCTTCTACAAGGTGTGTAATTTTTAAAGGCTTGTTCAATGTGACTATTGTTTTCCTAATACGAAATAAGAAAATCAAGCTCGGGAAAATCTATCCAGCTGGTTCCTATGTTCTAGTGTGCATCCATCAATGAGGATGAGGCTGACTCTTACGGACCCTTAAGCTCTTAGAGCTGTACCCTTGTGCCGGTTTGTCCTCTAACCTGGGCTCCCTCTCAGAACACTTCACTGGGGTTAGGCATTATTTGTGGTTTGTCTAAAAATGCCTTAAAGTTTTTAATTTGGCCTAAATGTTTATTATGAGGGCCTTTTTCTGATGTGGCCCCTTTGGAAAGCTGAGAAAATTGAGCTCTTTACTCTGATAAACGCAGCCAAAGGATGTTGGTTAGAGTGGTTTTATGTGTGTTTGCTTTTATGAACTGACATTCATTGTCCTGTCTAGTGGCCTTCAAGTCTCTAATGCCTCTTAGTAGTAATTCGGGGAAAATTTGAAAAGGAGATTAAAAAGAGACATGCCTATTGAAATTGCAGTTCTACTGCTCGCCTCACCAGAACACTGGGCAGCTCAATCTTCCAGCCTCTGTTTTCTCATCTATAAAGTGGTTTATACTAATGATAAGGTGTAATTTTGTTGTTGTTTTTTGTTCTTTGCTCTTTTAGGGGTCCCACCACCAGCTACCAAATAAATACATGAAGACTTATTATTCTTACTTATGAATACCCGGCCTTAGCTTGGCTTGTTGCTAGTCAGCTTTCTTAAATTATCCCATCTACCTTTCTCTATTTCTGTATATCTTTTCTTTCCTTCTTATTCTGTGTCTGGCTGTATGGCTGGGTAGCTGGCCCCTGGCATCCTCTCCTCCTTTTCTTGCTCCTCCTCCTTCTCTTATTCTCCATTTATTCCCTCTGCCTGCCACCCCTGCATATCCCTCTCCTGCCTAGCTATTGGCCGTTAAGCTCTTTGTTAGACCAATCTGGTGTTTTAGACAGGCAAAGTAACACAGCTTCACAGAGTTAAACAAATGCAACATAAAAGAGTGCAACACATCTTTGCATCATTAAACAAATATTCTACAGCATAAAAGAATATAACATAGCTTTAACTAATATTCTGCAGCAACAAGGTATTCACCAAATCCTTTTACAATGTTGACAATAACAGTGACTCTCTCTCTGGTGGTGGGAGGGAAGGTGCTTTGCCCTTTCTGGGAGAGGATAAAATCTGAAATAATTCCCTAGATGCTGAATGTGTGCTTGTGTGTGAGTGTGTACACTAGAGTTGGACAGGTACACATAAAGTGTATTCCCAGCCCTGCCATAGACTTTCCAAACTGTTGTACACAGGTCAGGCCCATCCATCTTTGTGAAAACACATGGCCACTAACTGTTCAGGGTAACCATATTGATGTTTAAGCTATATACAGAGGTTATAGGTCACCCTAGATAATGCTCCTACCCCTATTTTTTGTTTATTGTTCAGAAGCAAAAAAAAGTTAACAAAAAGTTAAAGTTAACAGATTTTTTAAAAATTTTTATTTCTTTTTATGGTGTTTTGCTAGCATGTATGTCTGTGTGAGGGTATTGGAACCTCTGGAACTGGAGTTATAGACAGTTGTGAGCTGCCATGTGGGTGCTGGGAATTGAATACAGGTCCTCTGGAAGAACAGAGCTTTTAACTGCTGAGCCATCCCTCCAGCCCCAAAGTTAACAGTCTTAAAAAATGGCTTTGCCAAAAAGTTATTTTAATTTTATTTTTAAATTACATTCATTTACATGTGTGGTGTGGATGTGCACATGCCATGGTGTGTGTGTGTGTGGGGGGGGTGGCTGTCAGAGGACAACGTGCAGGAGTCAGTTATCTGCTTCTACTACTCCAGTACCAGGGATCAGACTGGTTGTCATGCTTGACAGTGAGTACCTTTAACAAATAAGCCATCTCAGTGGCCTTATTTTAATTTTCTTAAAAGTTATTTTGTTTTTTTTTCTCCCCTCTGAGTGTGTGCACTTATGTGCATTTTCCTGTGTGTGCGAGCGTGTTTGCAGATACACACGTACCTGGTGTGTGTTATATGTATATGTGTCTATGTGTATGTGCACCTGTACATGTGTGTGTGGAGTCCAGAGAACGACATCTTGCCTCTTCTGTCATCAGGTCACCTCATTTTTGAGACAGTGTCTCTTGTTTGCCTAAAGCTCATCTAATGCCGGACTCTGGCCAGCAAGTCCTGTCCCCCAGGTCTCCTGCCTCTGCCTTTCGGTGCTGGGATTACAGGCACATACCTCCGCGTCAGGCTTTGTGCATGGCACTGGCCATCCAAATCCAGGCCCTCATGTTTGTGCAGCAGAGCACTTTACCACAGAGCCATTCCTCCAGTCCCAGGAAGTTCTTTTAAGATTCTGTATCGCTTAGTTCTTTTCCTTGAACCAATGTGGAGCTGAAGGACAGAAAACAAACATAAGTCACATTTCTGTGACTGTGTAAGTCTTAGGTTCTGATATGAACTTCAGATCAGCTTCTGGTGCGGAGTTTGAAGGCCTGTTTCAACATACCTCATGAAGGAAGAAAATGACCTACGGCTCTTTGCCCACTACTCTTTAATAGGTTAAGTCACTAGTGCAACTGAGCCATAGGGACTCCACATAATCAATTTACCTAAGTCGAATTTCCAGGTGATTTGGGTCCTGGATCTAAGGTGAGTGAGTGCATGTCCATTGTTTCCTGACTTTTTTTCTACTATATGACTTAATTCCTTCCTAAGTTACATAGATTTTCTGTTGTTTCGTTTCAGTACGTTTGCATTGCTCATGGTATTCACTGGAGCTTAGAAGTTAAGAAAAAAGATACAGTGTAGCCAAATTCCTTTCAGCCCTCACTTTGTCTCCTGTTCTACTTCCTGCTTCTTGTGTTCTAACAAAAAGTCATCTGGGTGAGATCAACATTTTGATGAAAAAGAGACAGGAATTTTGAGGAGTTTGGTTTATTTTTGGTGTCATGATGCTGGGAACACACAGAATTAACTTGTTCCCGGTGAGCAGATAGATGCTCAGCTTTGTTTTTATATAACAGAATTTTGAAGTGAGAATATGAGCATGTTCTGTGAGACTGTGGGGTGGGTCCAAGCGAAGAACAGCTTAGGAGGTGTGGCTCTGTGTCTTCATGTAGATGTCTCCGTGTCACTTTCGCGGTTTGTGGTGATTGTAAGGTCATACACATGTGTGATAGGAACAAAGACATAATGATGTAGTGGGTAGATGTTCCAGCTTTGACCTTGAAACACTGCCCCTAGTGTGGCAGCAAATAACTGCCACACCTGCCTATGACCTACCCCTGGGGTGTGGCCAAGAGGAGACAGGCCCCTGAAGACCTGAGATGTGTACATGTTTGCTCTCTTAGCTCCTCATGGTCCTGGAGGCTGGATTTGCAGACCAAGTCAGAGTTCCCCAGAGAACTACACTGGACTGTACCTCATCTCTCCCAGATCCTGTAATTGACCCCTTATTGGTTGTAAGTTACCCCTGAAATAAACCTCTTTTAATTACCAGGTAAACTACGTGGAATTGCCTCGTTAATTATAGCAATATAAAGAAAATAAAACAGATTACCCAGTGCAAACTAACCCTCCTCCCAGACCTACTTCCAGACATGCTGGTTCCCTTCTGAGGAGAACCATGGCTCAACAACTATGAATGATGAACAAGTGTGAGTTGCCTCCCTCCCCCCAGCCTTCCTCCTTCCTTCTGCTCTCCTTCCTCCCTCCCTCCTTTCCTTTCTTTTCCTTTCCTTTTTGTTATTTTGTGTGTGAGACAGGGTCTTACTGCGTAGCCGTGGCTGGCCTGGAATTCTCTATATACACCAGGCGGGCCTCCGAATCACAGAGCTCTGTCTGCTTCTGCCTCCCGAGTGCTAGGATTAAAGGTGTGTACTACCATACATGACTCATCAAACTCAGTTTTAGTCTTTTAAATTGTATGCATATTGGTTATTTGCTTGCCTGTATGTCTGTGTATCACATGTGTGCTTAGTGCTGAGGAAGCCAGAAGAGGGCATAGGATCTGTTGGAGATGGAGTTATAGACAGTTGTGAGCTACCATGTGGCTTCTGGGAATTGAATGTTGGGCCTTTAGAAGAAATGCAAATAGTCTTCACCACTGAGCCATATTTCCAGCATCTCAAGGGAAATAAATAAATAAATAAATAAATAAATAAATAAATAGTAAAGCAAACCTCTGCATGGTGGCCCATGTTTATAACCCGAGTGCTAGAGAGGCTAAGGCAGAAGGGTTGCTCTGAGTTCAAGATCAGCCTGGGCTACAGAGTTTGACTCTGTCTCAAACTCTCCCCTCCCCCAAGGTGAGAGAAACTTCTGGAAGAAGGGTATATTAAACAAAACAAAACAAAAGCTGTAAGGGCTGGAGGATGGGGAGGAGCATTGTGAAATGTCGTCTTTGGGACATGACGTGGGCTTGCACTCCTGAACTCACTGCTGCTGTGGTTACCTCCACAAGATTTTTCAACATTCTAGTAGGCAATTGGACTAGGTAGGGAAAAAAAAAAAAGATTAAACGAAAGAAGTTGGGCTATAA